>CM035796.1:47284753-47342253 GCA_020466265.1 Siphamia tubifer
ACCTATTGATCATCTGTGCTGTCAGTCGACACTCAGTTTAAAAACACATTCTAAAACGGATCAAATAGAAAATATGAGCTGTCATCTGAAAAACTGAAAATTAAAAAAACTATTTTCCAAACTATAAGGTGAACTGTCAATGAATGGTTTATTGAAAAAAAAAAATCATATACTGTATAAGGCACATTAAGCAAAGCTAAACAGCTACAATAACTCCCAAAGTTATGGAGCTGTAACATGGAACAAAACACATTATTATTCTGGTAAAGAGAGAGAGTATATATATATATATACATATATATATATATATATATATATATATATATATATCGTCATCTGAACTCACTTTATCCTCACTAGGGTCACTGTGGGTCTAATCCAGCTCCAGCAGGTGTAGGCGGGGTCAGAGGTCAGAGGTCACCCTGTATGAGTCTCCAGTTCATCTCAGGGCTGAAAATATATAGACAAACAATCACTGTCACATTCACATTTTAGATTAACCAGTTAACCAGTTAACCTATCAGTGCATGTCTTTGGATGGTGGGAGGAAACCAGAGTACCCGGTGAAAACCCACGCGAATGCTAACATGCAAACTCCACAGAAAGTTCTGGTGTGGGATTCAAACCAGGGTCCTTCTCGTTGTGCATGTGTGTGTGTGTGTGTATTCCTATCTTTATGGGGACATTGATATGTTTACACAGTGACACTATGGGGACCAAAATTCTGGTCCCCACGAGGGTTAAATAGAAATAAAGGTCCCCACTAGTAAAATAGAAATGACGTGACCCTATAAATACATGAATTTGTTGTTTTGTGGAAGTCCTCATAAAGCATGAGGGAAACAGGTGCAAAGTGAAACATGTATTTTTCAAATGTTTGAAAATGTGGTTACTTTAAAAAAGGATTTTTTTGTATGTGTTTTTATTTATTTAGTTTATTAATTTATTTTTAATAATTATTATTTATGTATTTAATTTTCAATATTATTTATTTATTTATTTTTAAATTTAATTTCCTTTTTTAAAAAAAATCTTTTTAAAATGTATTTGTATATTATTATTATTTTTTAAAGATTTTGTCTTTTCACCCGATGTCTACTTGATAACAAATTTGGTCCTCATGAGACATGGAAATGAATATATGTGTGTATGTCTGTGTTTTTAAGAAACAATTTTTTTTTATTTTTTTTTAAACTTAAGATGAAGATGGTTTTGGTTTTTTTTAGGGGAGGTTCATCATCCCATCATTTAAAAACCTGGTCGTCTAGGACACCAGATGTCTTAGGGGCGCTAAGTCCCACAGAATTAGAATGATATTGTATTGTCTGGACTATAAGGTGAACTGAAAACACTTTAATTTTCTCCAAAAATTACAGTGTGCCTTTTAAATGGATTAATTCTGATTGTGCTTAGTGACTGGGAATTTTGACTTTGTATCTCATGATTTTGATTTTTTATTGGATAATTTTGACTTTTTATTGGATAATTTTGACTTTTTATTGGATAATTTTGACTTTCTATTGGATAATTTTGACTTTTTATCTCATAATTTGTACTCGTTTAGAGTTTGATTTATCCGAATAAGAGTATGTGAGTTATTGTGACTGTTCAGCTTCACTGAATATGCCTTATACATGATTTTTAAAATATAAACCATTCATTGACAGTGAACCTTATAATGTGGAAACTAGGGTAAATAAATCATTAAACTTAATATTGATAGTGATTATTCATGGACACTCAGTACGTACTCAATTATACGTATGACACGGTTTAAAGATGCTCATTTCTAATTCCACAAAAAAGAAAGATGAGTACCCGCCCGGGGCACCAAAATGTCCAGAACCGGCCCTGGTCTGGATCATCCTCCAGGTCAGTCGCGGGGGTTGGGGGTTGGGAACCACATGCTGTTCCCTTTCTAAACCTCCCACTCCAAAACGAACTTAACAAACTATAACCGCCTCAAACCTGAAAATAGTTTTAATTCCACATCGTTTAAGATGACTTTTCTAAACACAGTGATGATGTTCATGGAATTTCCGTCGCTCGCGGGAATTCCCCACGTGCAGCTTCAAGAGAAACACAACAAACAAAAAGCGAAAGTCATTTAAACTTCATCTAGAGTTCCTGGTTCTGGAGACATTTATTAAAATCGTGTAAAAAAAGTCAGAAAATAGGCAGTTTTCTTTCTTCGTTTGTTTTTTACATGACATGTGAAAATACCAACTGTTGTTCCCTGTTGTTTAATGTTTTCATGAGGCTAGGTGCGCATGTTCCATTTTAACAATAGGGGTAGAAAAACGGCTAATGGCGTAAATACGGCTGAAAAAGCTAAATAAACAGTCAAATTCACACTATAATATCGCTATATCACACTATAACTCATCATTATGTGTTATTTTAATATGGTCCAATGATAAAGTAGTCAAAGCTAAAACTCCAGTTCCAAAATCCCCCCTCTCCGTTCTACTTGTTGGTACAGTCCGTGGAGAGGCGGCAGAGGCTCCGGAGCTTCTGTGGATTCGCCGTGACGCTCTGATGTTTTCACACGGACTCGAACGAAGCAGAGTCGCGGCGTCCACGAAGGAGGAATACGAACCCAACGACAGCCCACCACAGAAGGTAAACAACCGCTACAACAAAACCCACAGTGGTAGAATCCGTCTGCAACGCGCGGAACCGCTTGGTTTCTGTCCGCGCGAGAGCGTCGGATAACGGTCACGACTCAGCCGGAGCGGTGGAGGATGCCCGCGAGCTGCTAGCTTAACTTAAGGTTAGCCAAAAAAGCTTCTACCGGGCTGTTTTAACCCGGACTACTAACTGTTTGCAGTCCGTTCCATCTGTGACCTGAACATTTGACTTATAAATGCGTTATAAACGAAGAATCAGTATTAAATTGTAAATATTGAAGGTTGAATGTGTGAATGTAAGGCGCTGAAAAGTTGTTGTAGCTGTGACTAGCAGCAGTATGTCAACCTCATCTACTTAATAATAGTAGTAATAATAATGATAATACAATCGTTTTTATTAGAACGTCTCCTTTTGGCCACATTAAAACACTCATATATTTAACATGTCTTACTATTGTGTCTTCATATTGAAGTGTTTGTTTTTGTCCTTAACCTACAAAGACCCAGTGCTATTTGTTTTGTCACTTCCCGAGTCATTATTTTTTCTGTCTATGTAACTTTTCTCAAGTGATTTATTTCCATTTAATATGTTTTATTACTTTCTTCTTTTTTGATTTTACATTTAATAGGCTATATATTATTACTGTATTTTGTTTTGGGCTTTTTCTGATGTAAATCAGGTGTTTTCTTGTATTTAATTCACTGATAATAGAGATCACAGGTGTCAAACATAAGGCCCGGGGAGCACATCTGTCCCGCAAAGAGCTTCAATCTGTCCCGTAGGATAAATAACAATGAACATATTAATGATACATGGTGTAAAAAGGATTTGAATTCAGGTTTTACATACAGAATAAGTATATCTACATTGGGTCAGAGCAGTTAAATCTGATAATAATTACCTGTAAATAATGAAAACTGCAGATTTTAATGTAAAAAAGGCACATTTTTGAACATCTTAATATTAACAAACCATCCTTTTACAAAAACCTGAATTAATATCTGAACAAATATGAAGCAGTTGAAATATGTGAAGAGAAATAAGTGTCATTTTACAAATATTCTGCCTGTTACTGAATATTTTGTGGATTTGTAATTGAAATATAAGTTGTAATTGAGGCAAACTGATTGTATTGTTAAAACTGTACTTGTGTCATTGATTGTACTAGTGCAGTATTCACTCTAGAATTATAAATAATTGAGTCAGACTGCAAACGGAACAAAAAATAAACAAAGATAATAAAATACACTAAAAATACAATAAAATGCACTAAAAATACAGTTGAAATGCACATTTTAAGGCAAACATTATTGGTGTAAACATTATTATAATGTAATTTGACTCTTTTTCACTGTCACTATTTGACTGGTTTGATTCTTTTCACATCATATTGGGCTAAATGTGGAACTGAACTAATATGACTTTGACGCTCCTGCACTAAAGTATGCAAAACTTTTCTAATAATACAGTAATACACACACAATCCCACAAAAAATACAATAAAATGCACTAAAAATAACAATAAAATACACAAAAGTTCACATTTTGAGGGAAACATGACAGATGTAAACATTATTATAAATAAATTTTTAAAAAAGACATAAAAATAAATAAAAAATGAATAAAAAGAATACATAAAATAACAAATAATTTAAAAGATGAATAGCAACATATAAATGAGTAAATAAATAAAAAATAAAAACCTGTCATGTGACTCTTGCGCACACGTACATTGTGATGTTGATGCTCCAACAATATATTGTACTTTTCAAAAAATCTAATGGTAGAACATTCACAATATTAATAATAATAAAAGATTTGTCAACGTCAAACTGTGCATAACCGACATTAAATACTTTGTAAGTGTTTAAACTGAGAATATGAACAACATAAAACCAAAAGACCCCAGAACATGTTTGAGATAAATGTTCACATCACAGGAAACCTAATTATCATATTAATGACTTTTTATTAACTAGATTCACACAGATTCATGCTGAATTATAGCCGTATGTTCCTAAAATTATAGAAAATGGTCAAAAATCAAAGATCAGTGATTCTCAGAGTCTGATATGATGGCGTTAAATGTCCTTCTTTGATCCATGGCTCAAATATATTCAGATTTCTGTCACAGAGGATCAAAGACACACAAAATATAATACAAATAGAAGAAGCGGCGATGAGAAAATGAGCAAATGATTGAATAAGTGAATAATATTAGGACTCAAAGCTGCTATGGCTTCAACATGATGATGATTCTGCTTTAAAACCTCTGACTGTGACAGACGTGGTCAAAATACCCACATTCTGTACTGCAGTAGAAGTACAAATACTGATGTGAAAAAGTACTCTGGTAAAACTACCAGTACTGATTCAACTCCTTTACTGAAGTAAAAGTAAAAAAAATTTAATTGTAATAAACTAAAATGTAAAACTGCATTTTTTTTTGCTATGGAAGAAATAATACCATATTTTCTGGACTATAAGGCGCACTTAAACACTTAGATTTTCTCCAAAGATGACAGTGCGTCTTATATATGGAATAATTCTAGTTGTGCTTAGTGACTGGGAATTTAGACTTTTTATCTCATACTTTAGATTTTTTGTCTCATGAGTTAAACTTTTTATCTAATAACGTTGACTGTTAATCTCTTGATTTTGACTTTTTATCTCATAATCTCATAGCTCATCCGGACAAAGTCGTGATGAGCTAATGCCATTGCTCTTCATCTGTCGTCGTCCACTATTCACTAAAATCTCTTCTCCCTCAATTTTCAACTGATTTAAATTCTGATTAATTCATTAGATAGTCAGGATGTCCCGATCCGATATTGATATCGGAAATCAGTCTGATATCAGCCACAAAAGTGAATATCGGATTTTATCAGACAATCTAAAAACTCCGATATAAACGCTCCGATATAAGCTGTCCATTTACCGCTCCAGCACTTCTATAAAAGGTGACTCTGGTTTGATCACACTCCAACACAGTAGGTGGTGCTAATGAACCTTAATTAACGTTGGTGCAGCCGCAGAAGAAGAGCGTTTCTGATCCAACATGCACAGCCCACGTGATCACAACAATGACAACGTGTGTGTCTGCAGTAAGGTGTAGTGATGTCGGCTGTGTGGAAGTATTTTACCGTAAACTCGGACAAAGACGTTGCAGCTAAATGCAACATTTGTCAGGTGCAAGTGTCCCGTGGAAGGACAGAACCGGGAAGGTTCAATACAAGGAACCTCATTACACGTTTGAAAAAACACCACGAAAAAGAACATGAGGATTTTAGCGAGAACAGCAAGGCGAAGCAACAAAGCTCGCTTCAGCAACCCACGCTGGCCCCGCCCACAGTTGTTTCCAACATATGCTGACAGTAAAAAAATAACTGGACTTTAAAATGTAATTTATTCTATTCAATTGTATAATGATGTTGGTCACCAGTGGTTATTTTGTACTTTAAATATAACATTTTGTTTTTATTGGATTTGTTGAGGTAATACTCTTATGTTGAAGGTTAAAATTTATGTAACCAATTGGTTAATAATAAATGGGTCAGTTTTTCCTATAGCTACTGTTATATCACTACAACATCAGTAACAGTAACATCACTTTATCAAACCTTTACTAACATTACACACAACAAAATAAGGAATAAATATATGTATGATTCGTGCCTATATCGTATCTTATTGATATCGGTATCGGCCAATACTCAAGGCTACAATATCGGTATCGGAAGTGAAAAAGTCGTATCGGGATATCCCTATTAGATAGATCTAAGCATTAGGCACAAAACTGACCATTTTGTCGAAAATTTGAAATTGTAAACAATTTGTTTACAACTTTATTGTTTTTCCAGTCTGGCACTAAAAGATTTAAATTCTGATTTGATGATCTATTGAATGAAGACGTGACAGCTGTGAGGTCTGGATGAGCACAGGGACATTGGAACTACCTTTTGGCTTTTTTATCTCATGACTTTGACTTTTTTTTTAAAAGTTTGATTCATCAGAATAAGAGTGTTTTGTTCCGTGTCACAACTCAACAAAGGTGGAAGTTATTGTTGCTGTTCAACTTCACTGAATGCGCCTTATAGTCCAGTGCGAAAAACCTCAGAAAATAAACCATTTATTAATAGTGCACTTTATAATCCAGTGTGCCTTATAGTCTGGAAAATACGGTACTTATTTAAGCAGGAAAAACCACAAAAGGATTGGGGCGGCATCCCCAGTAATGTGGGTGTTAAACCGATCTGTTGTGGTGAAGAGGGAGCTAAGCTAGAAGGAGAAGAGGGAGCTAAGCTAGAAGGAGAAGAGGGAGCTAAGCTAGAAGGAGAAGATGGAGCTAAGCTAGAAGGAGAAGAGGGAGCTAAGCTAGAAGGAGAAGAGGGAGCTAAGCTAGAAGGAGAAGAGGGAGCTAAGCTAGAAGGAGAAGAGGGAGCTAAGCTAGAAGGAGAAGAGGGAGCTAAGCTAGAAGGAGAAGAGGAAGCTAAGCTAGAAGGAGAAGATGGAGCTAAGCTAGAAGGAGAAGAGGGAGCTAAGCTAGAACGAGAAGCTTTCGATTTACCGCTCGATCTACATTCCGACCCTCACCTATGGTCATGAGCTTTGGGTCATGACCTAAAGAATGAGATCTCAGGTACAAGTGGCCAAAATAAGTTTACTTGGCAGGGTGGGCGGGGCTCAGCCTCAGAGATAGGGTGGGAAGCTGGGACATCTGGGAGGGACTGGGAGTAGACCCGCTGCTCCTCCATGTCCAGAGGGGTCTGCTGAGGTGGCTCAGGCACCTCGTGAGGATGCCTCCTGAACACCTCCCTGGGGAGGTGTTCAGGGCCCGTGCATTAGGGAGGAGACCTCAGGGTCGACCCAGGACACGCTGGAGGGATTACATCTCTCGGCTGGCCTGGGAACGCCTCGGGACTCCCCTGGAGGAGCTGGCTGAGGTGGCTGGGGTGAGGGAAGTCTGTGCTGCTTTGCTGGGGCTGGTGCCCCCGTGACCCGGATAAGCGGGTCACAGTACTCCGTTTAGTGGGTATGGACAGGATATTTAGGAGAAATTCAAAAGCCATAAATAGGAGCTTTAAAAAAAAGTATGTATGAGATATAAAAATCTAAATCATGAGATTAAAAAAATGATGAGATAAAAAGTTAAAATTCAGAGAACAAAGTCGTAATTATGAGATAAGAAATGGATAATTACCTGGACGTGAAAGAGAAACAGACGTGTTAACTTGTCCTCAGAGCTGAAGGACACTAGTGGGTGTACGAACGTTCATCCAAATACCAAGGTTACAGGAAATAAAATAAAAACAACACATGGCTTTAGTTTCTTTGTGTTCTGTCAAACTTTCCTCCACATCAGTGCATTTGAAAACCTGTTACAGAAGAAATCATCTTTGACATGTACCTGTTAACAGGAGCAGCACCATCACAGTATATATGTGCACTAGAATAATAATAATACATTTTATTTGTATAGCGCTTTACATGAAGACAATAAAAGCCACAACTACAGTAGAAACACACGATAGAAAATAAAACAATTACACATTAAAAACTGTCAGAATAAAAGTCATTAAACATTAAAGGACTCATTCTATGGTTATTTATTAATATTAACTTTATTAAAGGACTCGTGGTTATTTATTAATATTAACTTTATTAAAGGACTCATTCTATGGTTATTTATTAATAACTTTATTAAAGGACTCATTCTATGCTTATTTATTAATATTAACTTTATTAAAGGACTCATTCTATGCTTATTTATTAATATTGTTGTTCTTCATTGTTATTGAATTCATTGTGTGTTGGTTCTATTTATAAAAACATTCAGATTGTTTTGTTATATATAATTTGTTTACATTTGATTATTTAATTTAATTTAATTTTGTATTAATTTATTTGTATATTTTATTTATTTATTCATTTTATGTTACTTTTAAGAAATGTTACATATTTCTATTCATTTTTTTTAATTTATGTATTTCTTATTTTTAATTTTATTTAATTTTTTTTGAGCTACAGAGGGATGACACTGAAACATATGTTCAGTGTCAAACACTAATCTGTTTGAGCGTTAGCATCGACACCACACAGCTGTTATTTACTACTGACCAGTTTTTCATATTGTAGCGTTAAAACAAATCACAATGTCAGTTTTTTCTAATATCGTGCAGCTCTAGTATTATATAGAAAAAGTAAATA
Organism: Siphamia tubifer; assembly: GCA_020466265.1. Taxonomy (NCBI): domain Eukaryota; kingdom Metazoa; phylum Chordata; class Actinopteri; order Kurtiformes; family Apogonidae; genus Siphamia; species Siphamia tubifer. The sequence goes on from CM035796.1 coordinate 47,293,592, forward strand.
TAACAATAACAAATGGTCATGATTTGATAAAATATTGAGTATATACAGTCATAAAACATCAGTCTCTAAATGTGCTTCATGTTTCACCATTTGATTTGACAACGTTACTGATCATTTCAAATGTTTATTCCACAGCATGTGATGGACTCGCACAGTTTTTAGATTGTTCACATTCAGCCTCATGATTTGAACCTCATGAACATCTGAATTACTGCAGCACATTCTTCAAACCAGCCCTTGTTATCTTCAGTAGACTGCTTCAGTGAACACACACAGATGAGTTCGATACGGGTTTAGTTTTGAAACCGTGTCAAAAAGATATTACGTAAAAATGGAAATGTTTCAGTAAAAATCTGTGTCAGCATGGGGACGAAACACTGCTGAAAACAATGCAATTCACATGACACACCACTATGAGTGCTGTAAGCTAGTCCCACTGGATACAAGACAACAATAGAAGAAGTAATGCACATGTGCCCACATGCTTTTACTGCTGATGCCACGCACACGCCAGACACAAACAACAATAACACTGCTAACACCCTAACATTAACCCAGTCATGACGTGTTATTCCGGTCATGTGGTCATGACGTGTTATTCCGGTCATGTGGTCATGACGTGTTATTCCGGTCATGTGGTCATGACGTGTTATTCCGGTCATGTGGTCATGACGTGTTATTCCGGTCATGTGGTCATGACGTGTTATTCCGGACATGTGGTCATGACGTGTTATTCCGGTCATGTGGTCATAATGTGTTATTCCTGTCATGTGGTCATGACGTGTTATTCCGGTCATGTGGTCATAATGTGTTATTCCTGTTATTCCGGTCATGTGGTCATGACATGTTATTCCGGTCATGTGGTCATAATGTGTTATTCCTGTCATGTGGTCATGACGTGTTATTCCGGTCATGTGGTCATGACGTGTTATTCCGGTCATGTGGTCATAATGTGTTATTCCTGTCATGTGGTCATGACGTGTTATTCCGGTCATGTGGTCATAATGTGTTATTCCTGTTATTCCGGTCATGTGGTCATGACATGTTATTCCGGACATGTGGTCATGACGTGTTATTCCGGTCATGTGGTCATAATGTGTAATTCCGGTCATGTGGTCATGACGTATTATTCCGGTCATGTGGTCATGACGTGTTATTCCGGACATGTGGTCATGACGTGTTATTCCGGTCATGTGGTCATAATGTGTAATTCCGGTCATGTGGTCATGACGTGTTATTCCGGTCATGTGGTCATGACGTGTTATTCCGGTCATGTGGTCATAATGTGTTATTCCGGTCATGTGGTCATAATGTGTTATTCCGGTCATGTGGTCATGACGTGTTATTCCGGTCATGTGGTCATGACGTGTTATTCCGGTCATGTGGTCATGATGTGTTATTCCGGTCATGTGGTCATGACGTGTTATTCCGGTCATGTGGTCATGACGTGTTATTCCGGACATGTGGTCATGACGCGGGTGTGAACACACATGGATGCTCGTCAAGATGGATACGGAAACGGCACCGTATTTGGATCTTCCCACTCTGGGACCCATTTTTCAAAGATATCGTTTTGGGGTACACCGGTCCCATTTTGGCGAAAGGTCAATCTGTTAAGACAGTACGTCGGTAGGGCCTCCTTCACAACAGTTAGATTACATGATGTTTAAGTGTAGCTGCAGCTATAAACGTCTGTATCATCTTCGCACTCACTGATATCCTATCACTTTCATTAATTTTAATAAGTAACATTATTACCTTCAGATCTTTCATTAATATTAAACAATACCTATAATGTAAACATATGTGATTCAATTATATGACATAGGGCCAATTCCAGTTCCTCCCTTAACCCTCAGGCTCAACCCTCCATCAGTAACCCTCTAAACTAAGTGTTAAGGGTTCTTTGTGACTTAGAAATGGGACACCCCTTAAAGGTTGGCCCTGAAATTAATCCGGGCCCGCTTTGTCTCTGTAGTCTTTGAAATGAAAAACAACTTTATTATTTTTTTTATATTTGCACTGTTAACCCTGTTTAATCATAAACACAAACACAGCTATCATCGGTTATATATAATATAATATTATATTATATTAAATTAGATTATCCATTAGGTCCAGGTTTTTGAAATTGTGGACTATCTGTAAATTATTCAAACAAATAATCTGTATAAATAACACACCCGTATTCAGCTGTCACCTCATACCACGGCTCAATGAAAGGTAAACACTAGCTATAACTATGGTTAGCTAACTCTGTGGCTACAGCAGATGACATTAGCCTGGTCATTTTATACCATTATCCACACAAACATGTTATATTTGCTGTTATCTGGATAAAACAACTACATTACCACTGCCAAAAATGACCGTTTTTGTAACGTTAGCTAACTTAAATGATAGCTAGCTTGTCCGCACCAGCCGCTATTGACAAAAGATCATAAAATAAAAAGTACATGTTATACAACAACGAGGAACATAAACTAAGATAATACAATAATTTTAGTCATTTTTATATCTACATTAACAAAGATAATACTGCATTCTGGGTAACCCTTGCTCCCAAGGGTCATGTTGGAGAATCTCAGTATTGAGACTAAACAGCCCTCACATTTACTCCTCAACTTAAACATTCTTAGAATGGGGACAGAACTTACACTGGACGAGAGTTTGAGGGTTAAGGAGGAACTGGAATCGGTCCATTACCTCTGCTTTAAATCTTATTTCTACGTAATCCCAGCTCCACAGTATTTCATTCCGTCACCTGCTCCTTGTTTTTGTGACAAAAATGTCATTGTGAGTCATGTTTGGTTTCCTATGTCAGTTTAGAGCAGCACTGTTAAAGTGTGTAGAACAACAGTAGACGTGTTAGGACTGGATGACAGAGCAGCACATGAACCACTGACGCTGCAAATATGAGCCTCAGCTGCTGTTTAAGAAGACTAGTGCAATTAGATTAGGCTGCAGATGCACAAGTCCAGCAACAGCAGAAGGAAAAGACATCACTTTGACAGCTTTGGTCCCACTGGCTACGAAGGACCTTATGTTTGACCTCATGATTGTTTGTTTGTTTGTCAGCAAGATAACTCAAAACGTTCTGGAAGGAATTTGATGAAACTTTCAGAGATGATTGATAATGTGTCAAGGAAGAAACCATTAAATTATGAGCTATAAAGGTCAAAGGTCAACAGTTCAAACACATCAGTGGTGATATCTCAGAATCCAGACCATCAGCTGTTTTTTTCCTTCACTTCGTCTGACCTCCTGACCTCAGATGAGATAACACCCATAGGCTCCATGACGTCACGTAAAGACGTCATATGACGTCACGCCAATGGTATATGGTCATTTTAGTTCATTTTAGGGATTATTTTGGTCATTTTAGTTCATTTTACTGAATATTTTTGGTCATTTTTGTTCAATTTGCTGAATATTATGGCCATTTTAATTTATTTTATTGATTATTTTCATTATTTTTGTGCATTATACTGAATATTTTGTTCATTTTAATTAATATTTTTGGTTATTTCGTTCATTTTACTGAATTTTTAGGTCTATAGTATATTTGGTAAATATATGACCTTTACCTTAAAGCAGGTTATTGACATATTTAGTTAAATCAGACAATATCTTGTGCTTCATTTTTAACATTAGATCTAACATGTGACATTTGGTTGTTGTGCGACGTCACATAACGTCAGAATGACGTCATACGTGGTTGAATATTGAAATGGACAGGGATTGTTAATGAGCCATAAAATAAATGGTTAGTGAACACAGAACACTAGTTTATAAATACATTATGAACATCCAGATCCAAACCTTGGCAGATTTAATGTGTTAGCGTTAGCATTAGCACAGACTGGTGCTGCCTTCACTGAGGTTTGAACTCTATATGGACATGGTCATATACATATAGCTAATGCGCATCAGATGCAATGATCCATTTGATTAAGATCAAAGGCCAAGGTCGTATTTAGCAGAAAGGTCAAAATCACATTATTGGCACTAATTTAAGAACAGGTTGTCATAGAAACGAGATTGGCACAAAATAGGGATGAGCTTAGACAGTGAATATTTGTTTGAACTCTTTCTGTTGGAGTTTAACAGTGGAGTGTTTGAGGGTTTAAAGCAGGAGTGTCAAACATATGGCCCACGGAATAAAACCAAAGTGGCCTGTGGGATGAATTCATAGAATATAAAATGGGTCTGTTATTAAAACCTGATCTGCACTAACATGTTTACCTGGAAATCTATTACTTGTATTATACTGTAATTAACAGTAATTAAGTCTTTTTTTGTTTGCATATTTTTTTATTTTAAATTTCATAGTGTTCTGATATTATGTTTTAAATACACGTTCCCTTGCTTCGAGGCTTAAACATGTTTTCCAGCTGAGTGGATATTTTTATAATGCTATAAAAAAATAAACTCCATTAAAAATATTTCAATCACATTGGGTTTTTTTCTCAGCCTAAGGAGGAATAAAAACACTTAGGGAAAAAAAAATCTTGACTAAGGTTCTCATAATTCATGCATCAAAAGGTTAAAGTTTAGTTTGTACATGTAAATATTTTCAGAATGTGATTGAACTTTTTCACTGTTAAACATAGAGGAACATTGATTATTCATAGGTTATTATGCTGTTATTTTATGGGTCTGACCCACTTTAAGATCATATTGGGTTGAATGTAACCCAAGCATTTAAATGAGTTTGACAGCTGTGGTCTAAAGGACTTTACATCAACTTAACCACCTTAGTTGTTTGGGGTGACCTCAAACAGAGCCAACATGAGGGCGTCGAGGTGTGTGACCTTCTTCACACCGAAGGCAGGGTTTCATCTGCTGCGTCAGCTTGAACTCACACCTGCTGCTATCAGTCTTCTTTTTATCTGCTGTGAACAAAACACAGCCCAGTGTTTATCTACACCAGGGGTCTCAAACTCATGACTTTCAGGGGCCACATTCAGCCCCTTTGATCTGCAGTGGGACGGACCAGTAAAATAATACCATAATAACCTAGAAAAAAATGACAATTCTAAATTTTTGACTTTGTTTTAGTTAAAACTATCCTCATTACCTTGTGAAAATACTTTTTAAAATAACATATTTTCTGGATTATAAAGTGCACTTAAAAGGTTTTTTTCCAAAAATGCCAGTGTCCCTTATATATAGATTAATTTTGGTTGTGCTTAGTGACTGGGAATTTTGACTTTTTAATCTCATAATTAGCTCATCCAGACTGAGTCACAATGAGCTATTTTTTTTTATCTTTTATTTCATGATTTTGAGTTTTTAACTCAGAATTTTGACTTTTTTAAAAGTTTGATTTCGAAGAATAAAAGTGTATTTTGTTCCGTGTTACAGCCCAACAAGGTTGGGAGTTATTGTGGCTGTTTAGCTTCGCTTAATGTGCCTTATAGTCCAGTGTGCCTTATATATGAAAGAACCTAAAAAAATAAACCATTTATTGACAGTGCACCTTATAATCCAGTGCACCTTATAGTGCAGAAAATACAGCAAATAATAAATAATATTCAACAAGAAAGGTGTGAATAACCTGAAAAAACTGAAATATCTCAAGAAAAATATGTGCGATTCTAACAATATCATGCCTCAATATATCATTTACACACATACATTACGGACCAAATCTACTACAGAGACACCAAACTGTTAACATTGGGCATAATTTTCTTTAGACTGTTCAAGCTGTTTATATTTGTTCAGGTTTTTCACATTATATTGTTACAGGATAGTTTGAAACAAAGTATAAATATTTTCCTAATTTAATGTTATTTTTTGCACTAAAACAAAGACAAAAATTTGAAGTAGTCATTATCTATGTGCATAATGTCAATTATTTTCACAAAAAATATGGAGTCATTCTTTTTTTGTAGGTTATTTTACTGTTATTTGACTCTAGATCATATTGGTCTGTATGTGGAACCTGAACTAAAATCAGTTCCACAGCCTTGACTGGAATTATTGACCTTTGAAAATTCATCCTACGGGCCGTGTTTGGCCCCCGGGCCGCATGTTTAAGACCCCTGATTTACATTCTCTGCCTCTTTCACCAAATTCTAGCTGAAAATCCTCCCATCGCTGAAATCTCCAAAAACTGCATTATTAATCAGTATATCCCATAATGTGACCTAATTAGTAGGAAATGGTTGGCAGGCTTCTGGTTTCAGGCCATGTGCTCTTTTTTTTCCCTCCACAGAAGAACCATGGACGAAGAAGAACAGTTTGTGAACATTGATCTGAACGACGACAACATCTGCAGCGTCTGTAAACTGGAAACAGAAACAGGGACTTTGTCTTTCTGCCATGTCTGCTTTGAACTCAGCATCGAAGGTAAGAAACACAAACGGGAACATACCCCTGACAAAGTGGTCGCTGCAGACACAGGCATTAGCATTAGCATTAGCATTAGCATTAGCAGACTCTGCTCCTCCCGCCCGCAAACACAGATTTAAAACCCACTTTTAACAGCGTTTTTCTGTCACCTTTTTCCATTTTCCACCTTTGTGAATGGCAATCTTTGGTACTCACTTTTTCTTCTCTGGGTTAGAACAACTGGTGCAGCCGCAACATTGTTTGGGAGAGATTATTGTCATCATGCTGCGTGTGTCTGTCTGTCTGTGTCTGTGTGTCCACAGAGACATATGCTATAACTTAATGAATACTTGAGACATCACCATAAAATTACATGGGTATATACATATAGCTAATGTGCATCAGATGTGATGATCCATTTGAATAAAGGTCAAAGGTTAAAGTCACATTTAACTAAATGGTCAAAATCACATCATCGGTTCTAACTTAAGAATAGAAGGTCAAAAAAAGTCAAAACTTAAACATAATCATTATATAATTATATGAAATATATATATAGCTAATGCGCATCAGATGCAATGGTCCATTTGAGTAAAGGTGAAAGGTCAAGGTTACAATTAACTAAAAGGTCAAAATCACATTATCAGTTATAACTCATTAACGGAGGGTCAGAGAACTTTCAGTTTGGTACCAAATGATGTGGAATGAAGATTTATACCATTCTCATAGTTAGTGTTATCACCTACAACGAACAGTTTATGAGATCTATGGAGGTCAAAGGTGACATATCACCAAATTAACTTGTGTAACACTGTGTCAAACATAGACATATCACACTATAACTTAATCAATACTGGATATATTAGCATAATGTTACACACACTGACACATATATATATATATATAGTGAAATTATCAATGTTGCAATAGGGTCACATTTAGCAGAAAGGTCAAAATCACATTATTGGCTCGAATTCAAGAACAGGTTGTCATAGAAACTGGAGATTGGAACAAAATGGGGGCCAGATTAGACATTCTCTGTATACTAGTTCGAGGTGAGATTTTAAAATGAACAGCAGTTATTTTCCACAGTTTTTGACAATTTAACAGGGTTTTCTCTGCTTCTTATTGCAGCTCATTATATACAACTGCTGGGTGTTGCGGTGCATATTTATTTTCTGATACGTAACGGGTGTGTTCGAAGCACAGAGTGAACTCTCCATACTAGCTAGAGCTTTGTAACTTCTTCACAAACACTCACTCTCCTCTCACATCTTCAAGTCATAATCTTTGTTCCATTTTCAGCATGTGACTGTGAGTTTTTTTTTTTTAATAGATCAACTCTAGTGAACGACCGTCAAGAAGAGTCTTATGCCGAATCATTGCCACTAAAACATCTGGATATTTTTTTCTATTTTTTGTGTGTGTGGTTTGTTCTGATGACTGACCGTCAGAGTAAATGTGCCCTTTACACCATCAGCTGCAGCAGAGCCTCAGTACTGTTCAGGATGAATGATGCGTCTTTTCCCTGCTTTGACAGAAAACGTCTTTTGTCCTCTAGACAACACTGTTCGAGATGCAGTATCGTGGCGAGTAATGGGCCTATGGATGCACAGGCGTCCGTGGAGCGGTCCTGTTTGATCTGCCACTCCAGCTCAAGAGTGTGCGTTTGAAGCTCTTTTTTTCATCTGGTAATTAATGAGTGGCCTATTTGAAGAAGAATGGAACACTCCGAGGGGATGGGATCGGCCTGTCTGTTGGCTCTCATCACGTACATCCACAAAGAGTCTTTTCTGCGGCGGAGAAAAGTGTCTGTTTATCTGCACACAGTAATTGTGTATGACTTGTAAACGGCACCGTGTAGCTGAATAAGAGCTCCCACAGAGGTCTATCATTCTGCTGGCAGCACGACAAATACAGATGCATGAAAGATTTATGGGTTTGTTCTGTTCTAGAGTAAGAGAACAAAGCAGGCGGGATATTGATTAATTGCTCTGCACTTCGTTTTCTGTTTAAAAAAAGCCTCTTCTACTTCAGTTGTGAGACGAGCGCTCACACGAAGCTGGAAGTTTTGTTTGTAAATGTTTGCACGCTAATTAAATCCTGTTTTGAGCGCACACGGAAACATAGTTCTGGGATGCAGCTTCACGTAGGTCGTCATTAGACCTGGGTATCGATTCAAATTTCAGGAATCGATGTGATTGTGACGATTAAGAATTGATTCTTTTTGATTATATCTGATCCAATTCAGGTTAGTGTTCTTTAAAAAAAAACAAACAAACAACAGAGTACGGCCGCATGTCTTTATAGACAAGATCCACAATCGCCATGGTTACACTATGAGGTCGTGCTGAATTGTCTGGAAGTGTTAAAATTTCTTTCAACTTCATTTGCTCTCCTGTTTGTCCTGTGGATGGTTTGATGTCATTGCAAGTGCTTGTTCCAGTCAGTCGTATTTCCAAAATACAGTCATACCTCAATTTACTGAAGACCCAGCTAACCCAAGTAAGCTGGGTCTTAGTTATCCAAGTTAAAAAAAAACCCTTTACATCAATTTTTTGTCTCTGAATACAAAAGAAAATACAATTTACAAAAGGCAATCCCCGAAAAGTAAATACACTGTACATACTGTACGTATCATCCCATTGGCTACGAGGGAGCTACCCATGATGCTTTTGGTGACCTTTGACCCTCATTCATCACAGAGGTACTGTTGTTTGGTGAGTTTTTCCCAGTGTGTTCATTTAAACTTTATTACAGAAAATATTCATTATTGATCATGAGCCCAAAGAAAGTGATTCTGATGAAAATGAAAAGAAGAAGCACCAATAAAAGACATGCTGGAATTCATGGAAAAAAACATCCCAAAAAAATGTTCAGGAGTCGTGCTATCGCCCACTTTGACGATGTATGCTTTGTGCATTTTAGGAAGATTATGAAAAGTGGTCAAAGTCAATCATCTTTGGATCAATATTTCACCAAATGTTTGTCAACAAACATTGTTGAAGGTGAAAGTGACAATTAAAACAAACACAATGGTATGAAAATGACCCACATGTCTGGGATGAAAATGACCCACATGTCTGGGATGAAAATGACCCACATGTCTGGGATGAAAATGACCCACATGTCTGGGATGAAAATGACCCACATGTCTGGGATGAAAATGACCCACATGTCTGGGATGAAAATGACCCACATGTCTGGTTCATTTAATGTTTAACGTTCAGTGAAGACACATTTACCCACTGACACTAATACATTACGTCTAAAATATACATTTTCTAAGACTTTTAACACATTCTCACATTCACACACTTTTAACACATATTTATACTAAATGTGTATACTTTTATCATTTTAAAGGGTTTGACGGGTAGTATTGGGGGCCTTGGAACCAATCAGGCCTTTTACATTATAATGCGACAATTACAAAACATTCACTGTATGAAAACACTTCTGGAACTAATTAATTTCATAAGGTGAGGTACCACTGTACTTCACTTTGATTTGACACAGCTTGCAAATGGCATTGGTTTTATCAAACACATCTGTGTCTTTTTGTTTTCGGAACCCGAAATATTTCCAGACTGGAGCCTTCAGAGACGGTGGTGTTTCCTGAAAGTTTTTACTAACTCTGTCACTACTCGCCGATGTCATGTTTGTTTCACGTCACACACTGGGTGTGCCTGCGTGAATTTGATGACATGGGTCACTGGTGGAAAATGTACTAATGATTATAATAATAATAATAATAATAATAATAATAATAATAATAATAACTAGATCACTCAGAGTTCAGACCTCAGTGAAGCAGCACCATTCTGTGCTAACGCTAATGCTAACAATCCCTTAGAGGGTTTAAAAACATTCCCAGAAATCCTGGCTCCTGTTTTTCACATATGTCCATTTTAATATTCGACCACGTATGACGTCACTCTGACGTTATGTGACGTCGCACAACGACCAAATGTCACATGTTAGATCTAATGTTAAATATGAAGCACAAGATATTGTCTGATTTAACTAAATATGTCAATAACCTGCTTTAAGGTTAAAGGTCATACATTCAGGGCTCTACACTAACTTTTTTTTCCAGGAGCACACGTGCCCCTAAGTTAAAAAATTTAGGAGCACACAAAAAAAAAATAGGGGCACAAGTAGGTTTTAGTTTTAAATGTTTATTTATTTACAGTGCAGTACTTACGCACAGATACCAACATTGTTGAATGACTGCTGTCATTTGTGTTAATTTAGAGCAGACCATAACATAACTTTGTATTATGGGATGCTTTGTCCTTTGATACATTTTAGAACGTTGTATTGGCTGCCTTGTTATTAGATCCATTTTAGAATGATTAACCCTTTAACTCCTGAGACTGAGACACAGTAAAAAATAAAATAAGAGAAAATAAGCAACACAATGAACAAAAAACAGTCAAAGTGATCAGTAAAATGAATAATAAACCAACAAAATAATATGTAACATGAACAAAGTAAGACACTAACAGAACACAATTAAAGAAAAATAATAAAATTAAAAAAACAGAAAAACAAACAAAATAAGCAACATCAACAGAAACTAATATATATTCACAAAATAAGAAATAACGTGGAAAAAAAAGGCAAAAAAACAAAAACCCACAAAACCCAAAATGAAGTAAAATAACAGGAATAAATAACTAGTGTTGTAATTTGGTTCCAGTAGTTTTAGTTTGGGCTTTTTCTTTTTCTTAATCACTTGCTTTTCGACACCTGTACATCAGTTCCATGAACAAAATTCTCAGTAAAATAACAGTTAAAAAAACACTTGAATTTGTCTGAATTTTTAAACTAAACCATCCACTCAGAACGTGTCAGCGCTGACGCATCAGGAGTTAAAGGGTTAATCCTTTCACTGTTATGTGCCGTGTTCGTCTCGACTATGCGGAGCTGTTCACGCAGTTTTAATTCATTTCGGGTAGGCTGTCATTAGGTCCTTAGGTCTGTGCGCGTGCCTTATTGTGTGCTGCAAGAAGCACTCGCAGATGTGCGACTGTTTTGTTTTCCTCGTTCGCATGATGCTCACAAATGTGAGTGAAATGGACGCACTGTAGAGCCCTGCATACATTTACCAAATATACCATTGGCTTGACGTCATATGACGTCTTTACGTGACGTCTTTACGTGACGTCATGTGACGTCTTTACGTGACGTCATGTGACGTCTTTACGTGACGTCATGTGACGTCTTTACGTGACGTCATGTGACGTCTTTACGTGACGTCATGGAGCCTATGGGTGTTATCTCATCTGAGGTCAGAAGGTCAGACGAAGTGAAGGAAAAAAACAGCTGATACTATCTGGTCTGGATTCTGAGATATCACCACTGATGTGTTTGAACTATTGACCTTCACTGGCACCTTAACCTTTGACCTTTATAGCTCAAAATGTAATGGTTTCTTCCTTCACGCATTATCAATCATCTGTGAACGTTTAATCAAAATCCGTTCATAACTTTTTGAGTCCTCTTACTGACAAACAAACTAACAAACAAACAAACGTGAGGTAAAACACAACCTCCTTCACGCAGGTAAAAATAAAAATGTATGAATAAATCCGAAGTAATAATAATAATAGTAATAATAGTCAAATGTATTTTTTAACACAGGGTTAGTTTTATGGCTGTGAGTGTGTGAGGCGACAAAGCAATTATTTTCTTTTCTCTGTGACCGACTTCAACCAGTTAATGAGGCTCAGTGATCGGTCAAGGTTTTTTACACATTTCACCATCCCTACATTCAACCCCATAACAAAAAAAACACTGTTATGCGGATGAGTCATTGTAACAGGGTTGAAGGTTGGACTGTTCTTATGCCAGCCTCTAATCTAACCCTAATTCAGAGAATCAGCCATCCACATGATGAACACAGTAATGACTCTTTATGCAGCGTTGATCAGTAATGAAGCAGAGGAGGACGTGTAATCACCACCTGAGGACAGTTTGTACTGAAAACATGACACATACTGAGTCTCTGGTAAAACACTATCGTTTCACGGAAGGGCTGAGTTTTTACAGACCAGAACAAACACAACCACAGGCTTTTTACTCTTGTCTTTAAACAGAACAGACTTTGTGGTTGTTGTATTTCATGCATAAATAATCTGTATCTACATCCTGCTGATGTTTAACTCACAGTTTACTCGTTGATGGAAAATAATGACAGTAAATCAAACCCACTGGATAAATCCTGTTCCATTCAGGTTTAAGAACTGGTTTTAAACTAGCTGTTCTGGATCCAAATGAACAATAGTGTCTGAAAAGAAAAGAAACAAGGTTTGGTTTGTGCTGGCACACATTAATACTGTTATCTGCAGAGGAGCTGAATAATATAACAATTTCCTCTATGTTTTAGTGAAAATAAAAGTAAAATTACGTCATAAAAATGTTTACATCCTTTAAAACAATGTTAATAATAAGAACAAACTGAAATTTCTTCAGAAAACTATGTGCAGTTTTAAGAATATTATGTGTCAGTTTATAATTTACACACGTTAATTACAATTTTCAGATCACAGTAGATCAACAAAACATACATAAGAGGCAGAATATTGGTAAACTTGCCTTTCAGACACTTTAAAAATGCTCGTATTTGTTCAGGTTACAAAATGATCTTTTTACTGCAAATATAATAAAATGAAATGAACATTTTTACATTTGCAAATAGAAACATTTGGAGTGGTCATGTGTCCATATTTGGTGCTCACCATGTTCATGTTCAGATTCATGTTACACAAACCACTGGAACAATGTGTTTCCAGTTCATACAGATACTTATCTGTGATGCTGTTGACTGTTAAAACCACTGCAGTGACTGGAGGTTTGCACGAAATGTTCAAGTTCAGACATGTCTGTTTACAATGAACCGTTGAAACACAGTGTTCACAGTGAAAGTCAGACAATCCTGTACGTAACACACACACACACACACACACACACACACACACACACACACACACCCACCATGACATCTACTGATGTTCACTCCTTTACACAGATCCACATTCCACTGGTTCCACAGCTGAGAGACACAGGCCTGTGTTTAAGGTGGACAGAGTGGGTTTAATATGTTTAAGGTGGACAGAGTGGGTTTAATATGTTTAAGGTGGACAGAGTGGGTTTAATATGTTTAAGGTGGACAGAGTGGGGTGTCAGATGTTTAAGGTGGACAGAGTGGGGTGTCAGATGTTTAAGGTGGACAGAGTGGGTGTCAGAGTTTTTAGATTTTTTGAGAACTCAAGGGCACAGCTCAGTTTTCTGCCCAAGCCAGAACAAAAAACTTGCGTTTCTTTTGTTGTTCAGTATATATTGCGATACAAAGTACACAACAGCTGTGTTGTCCCAACGCAAATAGTCAAACAGATTAGTTGTTGACACAAAACATTTCAGTGTCATCCTTCCTGTAGCCGAAATAATGAAATACAATTAATAATTAAAAATACATGAAAATAAAAAAGACAAATAAATACAAAATAAATGAAAAATTTGTTTTAAGAAAATTAAATAAATTAAAAAAAAAAATTTTATGTATACAAATAAAAAATGTAATTAAAATAGTTGTAGTATCTGCATGTGTCGATGTTCAAACATACTGTGCAGCTCTAGTAGAAGGTGTGTTGAGTGTTTAGGAAGTGCACGTTTTGTTCTGTGTCCGAGTGGTTGTTTCCTGAGGAAACCGCTTCGGCCTGTGTTTACCGGTTCCATCACAAACTAGTGCTCGGCCTCTGTGTGAGGAAGTTTTGTCCTTTCAGATAGTTTCCTTTCTTTTTTCTTGCTGCTCTGTCAGAACTGTGGCCTACACATGACTGCACAGCCTCTAGCATCAACACACTATCACAGAGAAGAGAGCGAACACAGCCTGAGCCACAACCACCCAGAGTGAACCACAACTGCACTATGTATATATTTGTACACACACCCACAACACTACTAATATTATCTGACCTTTGTGTCCATATGTGACCCATATCTAGCCTAGCCACGCTATCCCTATTCTTTATATGAATGGGTCGAGTGGTGCTTCATAGGCGGGGGGGCGGGGCTTAAAGGTTTTGTTTCTTAAATGTAAATTTCCTTCATATTCAAAATGGAAAATTGATTGAATGGTTTTTTCGTAACTTTGATTGTTTGTTAGCTGGGTCTTTCGTAAGTTGAGGTATATGACTGTATATTTTATTTAGCAGTTTATTTTCCTAAGCTACTCGGAGCCGCAGGATGAGGGTGAAAGAGGCGCATGCGTCTCTGGAGCCGCAGGTTGCCGACCCCTGGTCTAGTGTAACATTCATCTGGTACTTTTCAGACTCGATGCTGCCCACATTACGCAGTTTCCTGTGGAGGTCTTTTTCGGTGTTGTTGCCTCTTTGAGGCTTTCAGAGCTTCCAAGTTGTGCTCAACCCCAGCACCATGTCTTAATCTGCTTACATAATGCAGAGTGTTTCTGCTGATGTGCCCAGTCATATAAGCAGCTGGGTTTCTTTCTAACGTGCACTACAAAAACAGTTGTTGCCGCTGAAGGCTGGAATGATGCAGTTGTGGCTGATTCTGGTTAGTGCTGGACACAGGCTATTGTTCTGGGCTCCTATAAACAGCCTTTCATTGTGTCTGAACTCTTCACCCTGGAGTGTGTAGAGGGTTAGCCGTCTGACTGTTACCGTCTCTGATGGCTGTGTGTTGGTGTATTTGTGATGAATGACCCCGTGGTGTTGTTGGCTGAGCCTTCTTTGGGACTGTCATGGTTTAAGACCCAGTTTAAGACCCTGCTCTGACTTCAGTTCATCACAGTTTTAAACAGAGCTCTTTTTCTTGGTTTATGATCCATATCAGTTCAACAATGCTAATAACAGCTCTTGGTGGACTGTGGCTCTCAACATGAAAGCACATGTCTGAACTAGCACTGCAACTAACGACTATTGCAATAGTCGACTAGTTACAGACTGTTGAACGATTAGTCGACTAATCAGATAATTATAATTATTTCTTAAGTTTAGGCAAGGCAAGGGAAATTTATTTATATAGCACATTTCGGGTACAGGACAATTAAAGGTGTTTTACATAAAACATATGTGTCCCTCCAGCACAATACCAGTCACTTGGGTCAAATTTCATAAATTCAGATTTTATATTTATCTTAAAGTGTATTAAAGATGTTTGTGTGACACCAATTCAACCAATCAGAGGCCATTTTTCAACATCGCCATAGCAACAAGGGATTTAGTTTACTGGAGAAGGCTTTGTTCTGAGGCCTCCCATTGGTTCAAATATATAATTATGTAGATTTCTATTTGAGGGTTGTCTAGAGGGAATCCTGATCTTTCCAACGGTACCAAACATGACGGGGAAATACCTAACACCAGCGCCAAGGAAAGAACCGGAGATGGTGATATTCCACCAGAGCCACTGCGTCCCATTGAAACACTGGATGTAATAAAGTCAGACTATGTCCCAGAATATCCTGTTCTGTTGCATTCTGCCATGGACAATACACTATTCTTACTCTCACATACATTGAAATTAAGGGATGTGTTTGAATTTAAAACAGTATAAATGATTCCCAAGTGACATGCTGAAATTATTCAGAGATGGGGAGGAACTAAATATAGCTCCTTTTCCACAGCACTTCTGTTCTGGGATTTTTCACTTTTATTCCTGAACCATGTCTGTAGGGCTGGGCCATATGGAAAAAAAATTAAGATAATTTTCTTTCTTGTCAGATTATATCCATATATATCATGATAGAAACCAAATCATATTTTTTTTATTGAGTTTAAATTCTCCATTACTTTTTTAAGCCTAATTTATACCCTCCATTTATTATGGAAACAGGTGTTTTCATCTCCTGAGGTCGTTTCACCTGTCAGTTTGTTGATTGGTCAAGAGCTTAGCAATCCGGTGAGCAGTGGGGGCAGTAGAGAGGCCGAAGTGTAACATTTGGAATTCCACCCACGAACAAGGTTCCCGCTAGGACTTTAAAAATGGCGATAGAGGATGGAATTTGTGAGCTGGTCAGGGGATATATCCATCTGTATGATGCAGGCAAGGAGGCGGTGGAAAGTATCGGCAGTCATCCTGAAATACTGAAAATGCTTGTCCTCATCCAGGGCTGTAGTACTCGAGTCCAGTCTTCTATGGTCTCGGACTTGTCACCTGTATTTGACTTGAACTTGTCTCAGTCTCAGCCACTGGTCTTGCCAAATATGCTTCTTGATCTCGACCGAGTCCAGGAGTCATTATTTTGTTACAATATTCCGGGAAAGGGGCATCATTCATCTGGGTAAGTTAACTTTAGGGCGAAGTGAACACAGCAGAGGACTCCGATGCAGATCCGTGTTCGAATCACCAGATCCGTGTAGCTGTCACATTCGTGGGGTGGGTCTGTTCAGGTTGTCTTGCGATACTTAGAACTGCAGCAAGGGGTTGTCTACAGAATATTAAATGTCTGAAGCAAGAGTATCAACTGGTTTATTTATAGGATATAATGAAAACACAGATCAGCATGGATCCAAAAAGATCCCGCCCCGGAACTTTTATGAGTCCGGAATGGGTCCATAGCTGATAAAAAATAGGGTATCCATGACAGATGCAGTACATGGGCACGGAATGAGTCCGTATTGGAGGTATTGGGTCCGAACTGGACTCGTCACAGAGGTAAGCAATTGGGTCTGCACGACGCCTTAACAGTCGTTAAGCTCCATAATCCACCATTTTGTTTAGTCATTCCTAACTTTCTCAGGACTCCTCTGTCATCTTTCCGGCGCTCTAACTACGTCATCCTAAAGATTGCATTTATTGGTTGTAGTACCATCCTATTGCATACAGAGTAGGGGTAGAAGAAAAAATGTATTCACATATGTATCAGAATGTTTCATTTTACAATTTTAAATCGATTTTTGTTCATATTTAAATGATTCATTTTAAGCCGGGTGGGAAAAAATTCCCACTTGTCTTCAGCAGAGGGCAAAATATCTGTGATGTTATATTCATTCCCAGAAAAACTTGAAGGGAAGACAACTGGTGGACAATGGTGGACAACTTGCAAAAATGTGGAGAGATAAAACTCCCATAGTCACATTTTAAGTGAAAAGTGTGGAAACATTTTAGATTTTTAGCTTTAAAGGGAAGAGCTGACATGTGGAAAGATATTTGTCAACTGTGTAACGCACACATGTCATACTGTGGAAACACCACAAATGTTACTGTGCACTGAGCAAGACACCGTTCTGAGGTAAATGCAGAACAGGAACAACTAAAGAAGATAAAGAAATACTGAAGAAAATAGATTTGAGATAGGCTTGGGCGATTTTTCGATTTCGATTTTAAGCGCAATTTCTAATTAATACAATTAGAAATTAAGACACATTCGATAGCGTATGCCTTCACACAAAAAATCTTCAACGTTTTCACTAACACGCGAGTAGCCAATCATAACTAAACATTGACGCACATAGCCAATCAGTTTTTGAGGAGAGCCACCACGTCACATTAGGTTGTGTGTACAAACATACACACACGGCCCGCTGTGGCTAACAGAAGCAGCTCCTCAAAGTTTGCGCAAACATTCTAGTGTAGTAGTTGCAGCCACTACAGCGTGTCTCCAACCAAACAGGCAAGACTGTATAAAAATGAGCGAAAACTCGGGCCGGGCAGAGTTCTGCGCAGCATTTAAGCCTCAGTTGTGCCCAGGAGGAAATCGTTGAGAAGAAGGGTCAGAGGGGCTCGGCTGTGTGGAGGTACTTTGGCTATTTGAAATCAGATAAACAACAGAGCAAAGTCCTGTGTAAAATGTGTCGAAGTCACGTCCTTACTAAAACAGGAAACACCAGCAACGTATTTCAACATTTAAAACAATATCACCCATTAGAGAACACAGAGTGCTACCAGGTCGGTAAAGCCCCCTCGACCAGCAATAAGAGGAAGGCTGATCAACAAACCACACAGTCCGCTCTTTCCAGCGCCATGGCGTATGAAAAATCATCCAAACGACACAAAGACATCACACATGCCATCACACAATTCATCGCAAAAGGCATGCAGCCAATTTGCACTGTCGAAACAGCCGGGTTTAAAAATCTAATGAAAGTGATCGACCCTCATTATCAACTCCCACGCCGCAAGCACTTCTCGTAGACCGCAATCCCAAATCTGTATGCGGAGTGCGGAGAGATAGTTGAAAGGGACCTGCAACTTGATAGACTTGTCTTCCTTGCTCGTAATTTGTGATTTTGCACTACTTTTTACAATGCAGCAGAAGCTAAATGCACTCCATCTTTTTTGTTTTGTTTTGGTTTTTGAAAGCTGCTAGAGTTTGCACCAAAGTATATTTTTAATTTAAAATATGGCCGAGCCGAGGGCCTAGTTATTTCGTTTTACAAAAGAATGTACAAGCATTTTGTAAGCCCTTTCTGTTCATTTTCAGGCTTTGGACACCACTGTTCATTTGAAATGTATAGTCCATTTGAAATGTTCTCTTTCAAACAGAACATTAAAAAAGAATGAAAAAATAGTGATTTCATGTATATCGTTTTATATATCGTTATCGAACATTTTGAACCAAAAAAAATCGTATTATAATTTTTTCTAATATCGCCCAGCCCTAATTTGAGCCCATTTGTTTGTCTCTTTTCCATTCAGTCCAGGCTTTGAAATGACAGTTTAAGTTCACTTTATTCCAAAGTATGTTTATTTAAAGGCTCCTGTTTGTGTTGTGCGCAGATAAATGTCACAGTTTACTTCCCAAAGTCTGGTTCAAATATATTACTGCTGAATAAACCTGAACTGACTCACATATGATGTGCATTTTTTGGGGAAATATGGCTCCTGATATGATCTGTAGGATCATCATTCAGCTTTTTCACCTGGTCTGGTGTTAAAAAATCAGGAATATTGAAGAATTGCAATTTAAATCAAATCGGCACCCAAAAAATCATAAAAGAATTGAATCGGCATAAAAGCATATGGTCCCAGCCCTAGTACAGAGGGATTTGAAAGACAACCCTTTAGCCCCGCCTCCCCTGGCTATGAAGCACCACTAAACCCATACATGTAATGAAAAGGGATAGTGCAGCTAGGCTAGCAGATGTTCATATCGGCTGTGGTCTTTCAGTTTGACGTGACTTCATGCAGCTGTGTTAATGGTGTGTGGTGGCTGCAGACGGTCTGTAGGGCTTTAACAGGTGGTGTGAGTTCACAGTGGAGTGGACAGTCGTTCATCTGAACTCTCTGTTGGTCCCAGCAGCAGCTGACAGCACATTATATTAGGCTGCAGCTCTGTTTGACACCTCTGTGCCCATGACCTCTGTCCCACTTGTCCCCGTCAGCTCCGCTCAAGTGTGTCGAGGATTGGATGTCCTCATTCTGCACAGTCGGCCTCAGCTCTGCAGCTGTGCATGGAGGACATAAACAGCGTAGTAAACACTGGAACTTTACGCTGAGTTCTGTTTTCATTAGAGCTGGGTATCAATTCAAAGTTCAAGAATCGATCCGATTCTGAAGATTAATAATTGATTCTTTTTGATTCTATCTAATCCAATTCAGGTTAATGTTCTTTAAAGGTGTCATTCTGCTGAAAACCACTTTTCCACTTTTGTCCTTTTGGAATCTGATGGCTCAGCCAGCGTTACCATGGTGATGGCTCAGCCAGACTTACCAACACTTTGACAGTGGTTCATCACCTCCACTGGCTGCATACCGCATTCACACAAAACAACAACAGGAACCAGGGACCCAGAAAAAGACGGTCCATCTAACGCCAGATGGACTTCAGCGTCACCAACGTGGGGTTAAACCCATCCCAGGAAGCAAATCTGAAGTAGCATTAGCATTAGCATCTACAAGAGAAGACGGCACCAGAGTAGCTGCTGCACAAACTGGAAAAATAATGGCGAGTCAAACTGATTCACATGCTCTCTGTGGAAATAAAGACTCGATTTTTTTTCCCTGCACGTTTTCAGAAAAAGCAACAGCACCAAACCTAGCTCTGTGTTACTCTGGTAAAGGTAAACACATATACACCGAGAGGGGAGTGTTCCTTCACACATTCTGAGCCAATCAGAGACACCTCGTCATCACGTTATGGACATATATGAGGAAGTACCGGTAAACTCTGTTGTTCCACCTCAAGTCATTTTTCTACCGTGAAAAAACAACTGGAAACAAAACAATCTGGATGTTTTTTTTTTTTAAATAGAACCAGCACACATTGAATTCAATAACAATGGAGAACATGACAATATACATGAAAAAACCATGGAATGACAGCTTTGAAGAAAAAAAAAAAACAACTGAGTATGGCCACATGTCTTTACACACAAATTCTGCAATTGTCATGGTTACACTATGAGATGGTGCTGAATTGTCTGGCACTGTTTAAGTTTCTTTCAGCTTCATTTGTTGTCCTGTTTGTCCTGTGAGTGGGTTAAGCTACATCCAGATGAGTTCAATTTGGGTTTAGGTTTGAAACCGTGTCAAAAAGATATTATGGAAAAATGGAAATGTTTCAGTAAAAAATCTGCGTCAGCATGGGGACAATTCACATGACACACCACTATGAGCGCTGTAAGCTAGCCCCACTAGATGTAAGACAACAATAGAAGAAGTAGTGCACATGCGCCCACAAACTTTTTCTACTAGCGCGACACTCACAGGACAGTGGTTCTCAAATGGGGGTACGCATACCCGTAGGGGTACGTGAAGCTTTAAAAATGAAATACCATATTTTCCGCACTATAAGGCGCACTGGACTATAAGGCGCATTTAGTGAAGTCAAAATCATGATATAAAAAGTAAAAAGTTAGTTACTGCTAGTGTAGGACATACGGTCACCCCACACTAGTAGTAAATGTACAGGAGTGGTTTCAGTTATTGTACAGACATTATTCACATACCATAGACCAATAGACGGGTGACATACGTCAAAAACCGAAAAGGACATGTGAACGGTGTTACGACCCAGTCTAGGGGTACTGAGCGCAACATAAAACGGCCACTCCTCTCCCACTAGCAGCAGGATTAATACACAAAAAAGTAACGGAAAACAGATGATAAATTTCAAAGGTTTTAATTACTAGTTAAACAAAAATCACAATCCAAAATAAACCATTACCTCAGGGAGAAGTAACAAATAAAAGGAAAACAACAAACAAAACCCCCTTATAAATGAAATGCAACTAGTCTACCACTAAGAAAATAATATATTTACACAGCTAACTAAACTTCCTAACGGAGAAACAGGAGAAAACAAACACACCCAGTTACTCTCCCCTACATTACCCAAAATACATACACACACATTCATCTGCTAAGTCTCACACTCTCGAACACGCTGTCAAATTGTCTGGTAGTGAGGGAGGAGAAGACCTCCACCGGGGTGTTTTCCCTCCTTCTTATAGCGACAGCTCTCAGCTCCGGCCAACCACCATCCACCACTCCGTTCGCTGATTGGAGGAGCTCCTCCTCCCATTTCAGGCTCGTGCGCCCCTCCGGTTGCTCTTCCCAATCAGGACGCGCTCCACCTGCAGCCTTTGGATACGGGAAGTGGAGAGAGAGAAAGCGAGAGGAGAAACTCTCCGCTCCAAAATAAACAATATATACACAAATCAAAATGACACAGTCATAACAACGGTCTATCACAGTACCACCTAGCGGCCTGGCATATATATCCAATCGGATGTCATCTACTGTTGCGTCTTCGTACAAACAAAGATTTCCTGCTGAAAACGCTTGTCTAAATTATTATTAGACTATTATTAGATATTTTTTATTTATTTACTTTTCTAATTTTTATAACTTCCCAAAATTTTTTTATTTTATTTAAAAAAAAAAAAGGTCCTCATGAGACATGGAAACAAGCGTGTGTGTGTGTGTGTGTGTGTGTGCGTGTGTGTGTGTGTGTGTGTGTGTGTGTGTTCACCCAGTAAAGACAGTAGTTCTAAGCAGCTTAGCTTCAGTCAGGTCTTTGGCTGGGTGTGTGTCGCCCTGGTTGCTGGCCAATGATGTTGCGGCTGTTGAAGTGGTCGTCAGTGTGTGTTTTTGTGGGACTTTAAAAACTGAGACTGATCGGATTATAACGTGGACGTTTGATAGACAGAAAGCTCCTGCAGCTATTACCGAAGAGTCTGCATATTTAAACTGGGTTCAATAGGGGGAACGCTACAGTAGAGCTGGATAGATAGATAGGTAGGTAGGTAGACAGACAGGCAGACAGGCAGACAGGCAGGCAGGCAGGCAGACAGACAGACAGACAGACAGACAGACAAATAGATAGATAGATAGATAGATAGATAGATAGATAGATAGATAGATAGCTTTATTGTCTGTTCCACATAAAAAAAACAGACATTTTTCTTTGTCACGGCTTCTCACAACAAACACCCTCTCCACTAAAAACACAGCCACAATTAATAGGCATTAATAAAAATGAAATAAAATAATAAAAAAAAAATATATATATATATAAATATATATATATATATAAATATATATATATATATATATATATATATATATATATATATATATATATATATATATATATATATATATATATATATATATATATATATAAAGATTTTTGTTCATTTTACTGAATATTTTGGTCATTTTGGTTCACCCTCCAAATTTTGGATCATTTGGTGGAGTTGTGCAGGTGTTAGATGTTCCACAGACAAACAGGACACACTACAGACACAGGTTTGTTAAATTAATGACAGATACTGTGCACCTCTAGGACACAGTTCACATTCCTCCAATACTCTGACTAACCCAAACGTCTGCCTTTATGGTCACCGTGTTCCACAACAAACCCCAGAATAGATTTCCCAGCTCACACCGGTGCAGTGTGTTAGTGTCCTACTGGGCCTAATGTGAGTCATATTAGGTCCATTAGTGTTTCTTGTCCATTAACTATGGGCTGTTTGCTTCTCCCCTGCAGCCGTAAACTGGCTTCTCTAAACTCCAGGAAGGGAAATAAACTAAACATCACATGTAAATCCATCAGTGGAATGGCTTATATATTCAAATGAATGGAGTTTTCTACTCCTTTTCAGTCACCCTGCTGTGGAATGAAATAGAATAGAATAGAATAGTATGCTACTTCATCAGTATGAATAAAAAAACAAACAAACACAAAATATTATAGAATAAATTACAGCTGCACAATATATTATTTGAGCATCGACATCGCAATGTATGTGTTACGCACACGTACATTGCACAGGTCCTACAATTAATTTTTTATTTATTTGTATATATATTTATATTTTGTATTCATTTATTAGTTTTATTTATTATTATTATTATTTTATTTATTTGTTTTATTAATTCATTCATTTATTTTTAATTCATTTTTCTATTCTTTGTTTATTTGTATATATGTATTTATTTGTTTTTAATATTCATTTATTTTATTCATTATCATTATTTTATTTATTTGTCTTTTATATTTATTTGTTTATTTTATTTTTCAATTTTTTTTATTTGTATATATATTTATTTTATTCATTCATTTATTATTATTTTATTTATTTGTATTTTTATTTATTCATTAAGTTATTTATTTGTATTTTATTTATTTTTACATTATTGTTTTTATTATTTTGTATATATTTAAAATGTTTTAATTTATAACTTTGTATTTATTTTTATTTTATCTTTTTTATTTATCGTTTTAACATGTATTTATTTATTTTTTTATATTTTTAATTAAAGAAAGGGTTTATTTATTTTTATTATTTATTTTAAAAAATTATTTCAGCTACGAGAAAGATGATAATGAAAGGTTTTTTAAAATTAATTCTATTCTTTTCAATAATTTATTGTATTTTTAAATTAATTTATTGTATTTTTATGCATTTTTATTTATTTATTCTTTTTTTTTTTAAATGTATTTTAAGTTATTAATATTATTTAATTATTTCATCCACAGAAGGATGACAGTCAAACGTATGTTCAGTGTCGACCATAATCTGTCTTTATCTGACACCACACAGATGTTATTTACTCCTGACCAGTGTTTCACATCACAGGGTTAAAAAAAATCACAGTGTCTGTTTTTTGTAATATGGTTCAGCTCTAATATCTTTTATCAGGAGTTTTAAAGACGACCCATTATTATCAGTGTCTAATAGCAGAGAAAATGTCTGTGGCTAAAGTGACAGTGGCTGGTGTTGGAACAGGAACGTACCGTGACATAACTGACTGAAAATACTCCCCTCCAGGTTTCTGTACTAAATTGGGATTCCAAGTACGTCTTGTTTTTCTGCAGCAGGTTCATATTCTCATCTTCTGAGCGTTGACTTCAGTGTTTGTCTTCATAACAGAGCAGATGGATGGTGCATTCTGATCAACTATAGGTTTTATCACAGTTATGCTCAGCAGCGCTCACATTCACCCTCATGTAGTTTCAAATGAGCCGCACTGGCACAATACTGTCATGATAACCAACAAATAAAAACAACTACAAGACATTTCATCAAAAGGAAAAATTACTACCGTATTTTTGAGCCCTGGACTATGAGGCACATTAAGTGAAGTTAAAATCATGAGATAAAAACTCAAAATTATGTGATTAAAAAGTCTCACCTCATTGACGGAACCCACTTTATCCTCTCAAGGGTAACAGGGCCCTACATACTTAGGGCGGCTGTGGTTCAGTTGGTAAAGTGGGTCGCCCAATGACCGAGAGGTTGGCAGTTTGTGTCCCAGTTCTGTCTGTCCACATGTCCAAGTGTCCTTTGGCAAAGACACTGACCCCTGCCTTAGTCTCCTATAGGGTTGTCACGATACTAAAATTTCCAACTCGATACCGATACTAAGGATAATACTCGATACTAATTTTGATACTGGAGATGTGAGGGATTCCTTTTAAAATGTCCTCCATGGACTGCTAAAAAAAGGTAGTGAGAGAATATAATAATATAATATAATAACAGAATAAATGCATGTCTATCTCTTGGTAAGTTAAGGTAGGCCTATCTTTTTGTTCAAGCCCTTCTGTAGTGCTAACTGCAAGACTCTTTATGGTTGAGCATTATGTGTGCGGGCGGCAGCGTATTGCATCATGTGACCACCGCGGAGAGACTTAAAGAGACTTTAACTTACACGCCGGCATTACGGCTGTGCCAGAGCTGACCGCGTTGATGCCTGTTTAGAATTCTTAACGTTACCCGCTACAAAAAAGCTGCGACGTACCATAAAAACAAAAAGCAATTTTCCAGCAACTTAGTATCTAATTAGATACCAAGGGTCAATATCGATTTAGTATCTAAAATCGATTTTTTTGACAACACTAGTCTCCTAGTAGGACTGACAGAACCTTAGAAACCTACTGGTGTGTAATGGTGGTTTGAGTGTGTGTGAATGGGTGAATGTGAGGCTAATGTAAAGAACTTTGAGCACCATGAAGGTGGAAAAGTGCTAGACCATTTACTGTGAGTGCTAACCACCGCACCACTCATGATAAAAAGTCAAAATTATCTAAGAAACACCCAAAATTATGTGATTAAAAAGTCAAAATTATGACATAAACTAAACATTATGAGAGCAAAAGTCAAAATTATGACATAAACTAAACATTATGAGAGCAAAAGTCAAAATTATGACATAAACTAAACATTATGAGAGCAAAAGTCAAAATTATGACATAAACTAAACATTATGAGAGCAAAAGTCAAAATTCCCAGTCACTAAGCACAAGCAGAATAATCCATATAAAGTTGCACTGTGTTTTTTGGAGAAAAAGTCTTTTAAGTGTCACCTTATTGTCCAGAAAATACAGTATATGACCCATATATATTTTGTGTGGGGCAGGAGCAGTGGGGTCTTCTGACTGGTTTTAGTTTCTATTTCCTGTCACCTTCAGCGTTCATGTGTTTACTAACCCAGCAGAACAAGACGGTGCTGGCCCATTTTGGGTCAAGGTGGTTTAATTTAGCTCCATTTACTTAGTGTTAATTTCCTTGTGTTTGCTAAAGTGTCTCAGCTGTGACCTGCTCCAGCTGGATCCACAGGCAGCTTTCCTTCAAAACTACTTCTAACAAATGTGCTGGAGTTAATTCCAGAGCACGACACCACTGCTCCATGTTAAACTACTGTCATATGTGAAGGCTCAGTCTATTTTTACTCTGGTCATTTTTATTCACTGACCCCTGTTTGTGGAAAAACAGCTCAGTGGCCATGTTTACATGACAGTTTTTATTCCTCTTTAATCCAGAATAAAGGTGAATTGCTCTTTCAAATGAACCATGTAAACACCTAATTCCAGTTGAAAATAAGAATTCACTATTAAATCTCCGTATTTCTCGGACTGTAAGTCGAAGTTTTTTTTTTTCATTTTCTTGATTATTTTGTTCATTTCTGGTAGTGTTCCACCGATTGATCAGCTGCCGATCATAATCAACAGATATTACCTAAAATGAGCCTGATTGGTGATCGGAAAAATATGCCGATCGGAAAAATATGCCGATCAGAAAGCCGATCACGTAACATAAATTACTAACTTTTCAAACTGTCAAACACGCTACAGAGCAGGTGCATCTGGTCTGGACTGTTCCTGTACTTTTTAAAATATAGTTAGTTAATTAATAGTAGAAGTTCGGGACTATTTTACACTGCGTAAGGCAGACAACGGTGTGCACACAGCTAAACAGAGGTGGGACAAAGTCATTGCTGGGCAAGTCCCAAGTAAGTCTAAGTCTTTTGCACTCAAGTCCGAGTGAAGTCCCAAGTCAACACCATCCAAGTGCCGAGTCAAGTCCGAAGTCAAAGCTCACAAGTCTCGAGTCGAGTCAAAGTCCCAGCATTTTAGCTTCGAGTCATTTCGAGTCCCCTATAACGAAATAACATTTCTACAAATCATACATGTCTGTAAGGTCTGTATTCATTTAACCTTTTTTATGCAAAGCGTCAAAAGCATTGGAAAATAAGGATCCAGGTGTGAAAAACATAACATTCCCAAAAATCCCATGGCTGTATTAACTCAAAGGAGTGTTCCTACTTCATACTGAAGAAAAGGTCAAAATACTTGACAGTGATTTGAGTTTTTATTTCTTAATGAGTCTGCATATTAATATATGTAAAAATTCTGTAATTCAATATTATTGTAACTGCAGTTGTATCCGTCAATATGGGGTGTTTGTGTACATTAATGAACAACAACAAAAACTTGAACTTAAAATGATTTTAGCTCATGGCAGAAAAACAACAGACTGGCAAAACTGTAAAGGGTCTGAATACTTGACATGTAACTGAACTGAACAGTAATGCATCCATAGACACTAGTGTGTGTGTGTGTGTGTGTGTGTGTGTGTGTGTGAGAGAGAGAGAGAGAGATGCATGCACGGTGACAGAGGGAGAGACAGTTAAAAAAGAGAATGTGTGTGTTTATGTGCGCAATGTGGACAGATGAAAAGGTAGTGAGAGGCCATGTAAAATTAGGAGGCGATGTGGGCAAGAAATTGCTTGTATTTCAATAGTGTATTGCACTATAACAAGTGTACTCTATTTGCCTCATATTGTATAAAAGTTAACCTTAAATTAGAGAGGGGTCCTTTTAGCAAGTTTTTTAACATAAACAAAATTGTCATTCCCTATGATCACTTTTGAAACTGGGCCAACATGCCAATACAGGGAGGGGTGTGTGTGTGTGTGTGAGAGAGAGAAAGAGAGAGAGAGAGAGATGTGCGTGGACAGCTGATGGTCGGAGAAAGCTACACACAGTGCGTGTGTGTGTGTGTCCATGTCCTGAGGAGAGGTGGTGCTGGGTGGAGGACCTATAGCGCATTGCATTTGCAAAAAATCAAATCGGCCAAAAGTTTGTCAGTCATTTGTGCACGATGAGGACGTAGGATGATGCCACCATGACTGAAAACTCGTTCCACTGGAGCACTGGTTGGACGTTGTAGAAACTCCATCTGTAATCTTTGACCCACACGTCTTGCATATTGCGATCTGTTTTTTGTTGACAACTTCGTAATTTTTATAGCCAAAGGAAATTATCTTCGGTATCATTTTGCACGCCGGCACGTAGTTGTCATTGATGCTTGTTTCAGATTTGCGGTGGATGCGGTGGAATGAAAAGCAACACTGTGATTGGCTGTCGTGCAAGCAGCGCGCACATGCTCTTTGCATTCACACATCATTTTGCAGAATAACAAGTAAATTGAGCGCGGCATTTATTGACATACTTTAATATTCTCATGGGACGTAGCAAGTCATCGCAAGTCAAAGGGCCAAAGTCCAAGTGAAGTCACAAGTTAATGATGTTGAAGTCCAAGTCGAGTTGCAAGTGTTTGTACATTTTGTCGAGTCAAGTCTAAAGTCGTCAAATTGACGACTCGAGTCTGACTCGAGTCCAAGTCACATAACTCGAGTCCACACCTCTGCAGCTAAATAGCATTAGCATCTGTACTGAACGCATCCACACTTAAACAGCACTTCGTCAAAGTGGACTCAGAGCTTCTATGTTTTGCTAACTGGTGAGTATTAGCATCTGTTAGCATGTGTCATAATTGTTTTTAGCAAATGTATCAAGGTAGTTTAATTATTAGGCTACAACTGGTACTTGGTTTGATTCCAAACAACAATTACACAGTCAAAGGTTTATGAAGATACAGTGGAAGAAAAAAAAGAAAATCACAACAAAAGTTTAAACCATTGTAAAAACTAACAAATCCCAAAGCGTTTATTTTTAGTTTCACTCACTGCTTTGTTTTGTTCCATTGTATGTTCAGAATGATGAATATTTATAATCACTCATACATGTGGAACACTCACCAATGATGCATCAGAAGTTAAAGGGTTTAAAAAAGGGAAGTCATCTGATTAATCGACAGAATAATCGATTACAAAAATATTTGAGATTTTATAGTTTCATCTAAGGCTGTAAATATCCAGACCTAGATGAAAGCTATGGACATTTAAAATTCCTTCTGTGATCAGCAGTGATTGGCAGTCAGCAGATCAAGTTTTGTGGTGATCGGTATCAGTGATCGGTATCAGTGATCGGTATCAATGATCGGGCCAAAAAATGCTGATGAGTGCATCACTAATTTCTGGTCATCTTTCACACTGTTCGATAACAATAAGTCAAATGTTTTAACCCTAACCCTCCAGCTGCTGCAGAGCTATCTGTATATTCATTCTGCAAACATCAAGTTGATTTCTACAACCTGTTCTTATTCCTCCTTAATAGGTTTTATTTTATAACTAGTTACAACATTAGGTCCAGACTTCCGTCTAACATTTTTGTGGGTACAACATAACTGCTATATTTTTTGGACTATAAGTCACAGTTTTTGTCATCGTTTGGCCAAAGGGTGCAACTTATATGTGAAATTATTAACACATTATTCTATAATTTCACATGTTATTTTCAGACTGACATCCACCAGAGGGCGATGTTGAGCATGAGTGTGTCCTTTATGCTATAATTATCTCAATAACTGTTAATATGTTATGTTAGCATCTAGGCACATTCTCACTTCACTGTTTATGCATCATGTAACGTTAACTGAATGTGTTACGTTAGCATACGTTAGATTAATACATTAAATAAAACAAATTTCCACTTTTTATCTCATGATTTTGAATTCACTTAATGCGTGTTATAGTCCAGTGCCTAACGGTAATTCAGAATTAAAACATTCATGTAAACTAGGGATGGTAACTGATGACGTTTGACCGATGGTTGACCACATCAACCGGTCAACAAAAATACAAGAGGGAATTTATTAATAGCAAACTCAGAGCTCAGTTAATCTATGTGGTACGACCATTTCACAGCAGTTTAGAACCTGAGATGACATGAGGTAATAGAACTTCTAGAGCTAGCAGCTAGAAACTGGGACAGCAAGGTGTCACCATGACAACCTGACAGTGCAGTGGATAAGTTGTGTTATCCATGTGACAGACCTACTGACAATGACAGGTGGACAACGAAGAAAGCAGTTTGTGCAGAATTGACTCACTAAGGTTTTTACACCATATTTAGCAGCAGAATTTACTAGAACATCTAATTAGTCTTGTCACAAATACCAGTACTAGTACTGTACCATGGTACTGATGCATTTGAAAAGGTACTAAACTGCATTTAAAAGTACCGATACTTGCAACTGAGCAGCAAACTGAGTAGTTAATGTGTGTTTGTAACTAGGATACAGCTGAGTGGAACAGGATCCAAACCTACCCTCACTGACGAGCCAGGAGCAACAAGTGCAATATGGAAGTGTTTTGTTTTTAGCATAAATGAGGAAGGAAAAACTTTGACAGCAGTGTTTTAAAACATGTCTGGACGGAAACACTGACAACACAAACACCCAAACCTTCATGTTCACGGAACCACGGGTAGCAGTGATGTGCGGTTAGAGGGTTTTACAGAAATCCGCCCCGCCCAAACCCAAGACGTGGCTAGGCCCGCCCCGCCCAACCCGCATGATGTCACGTATGGATAAACCCAACCCGCCCGCTATCAACCCGCGATCTTAAATTTGTCTCTAAACTCACATAGTACATTCGCAGCATCTTTACCTTGTGCTTCTAATGTTAAAAGTCATGAAGCATCATTTTTGCCTCCTTTCTAACGTCTCAATATGCACTCCAGCACATAAAATAGACTCCACCCACATCATCACTCTATAAAGCCAACACATACAACGTTTCCGTACAACCTTCGCATCGTCTGTTTTAATCTTCTCCCTGATCAAGTCCCACATTTTCACTCTTATCTCTGAGTGTTCAGGGAGATTTGGCGCTAATAACAAATAACAAAAAGTTGGGATAAAAAAGCATTCAAAACAGGAAGTGACGGGCTTGCACATGCGCGAGCCGAGCACACACACACACACACACACACACACACATACACACACACCTCAGCAGGTATTGATCGTCCCTGACCCGCCCCACCCGCATCCGCAATATGTATTAATACCGCGACCCAGCCCGCCCGACTCGTGGGTCACCCGCGGATATCCGCTGGCCAGTGGGTAGCCCACGCAACCCATTAACTCTGATTTTTTTATTAAAATTCCAGGAAACCTTCAAGTTTAACATATTTTTGGGAATTAGCAAGTCATGTTGGGCAAAAAAAAAAATGGCTTCAGAAGTGGAGAATGTGACATGTAGACCTAGCCTTTTAACACACTATAAGGGAGACACACAAAAAACAAAATACAAATATACAAAAAGCATAATTACAGTATATACATATATACAGAAGAAAATGTATGGCGGTATTTTCTATAATTCAAATCCAAAGGCTTCACTTATCTGCAGAGGTTTGATTGTCTTTTTGTTTTTAAGTCCTTTTAATGGATGAAAATAAAGTCTCATTTTAAATAGTTGAATTAGTGGTGCTCTAACATTCCTTTTTACTTTATGTATGATGATATTTTTCAAATAATAACATATTCAATACAAACATTTCTTTACTTTTTCAACATAAATCATGTCTTTGATATTTAGTCATAAACTGATTCTCATTTGATCTTTAAAGTTTCCATGTTCTCACTGCTCTGCTTCTTATTCCCTTTATTTAACTGTTGTTACATTTACTGTTTATGTTGAGAAGATTTTACATTAATAAAGTCACTAATGACATAATGCGTTCTCGAAATCCATGTTGGTATGGTGCCAACACTACATGTGTTTTCTCTGTGTGTGATGCTTTAAAAGTGTTTTTAACATAACATAGCTCCACCTCACAGTCTAAAAAGGGAAGTGACTGAAGCGCAGCGGTGCGTAAATAACTGTGAGTGTGTGAGACCACAAAGAAACCGTCTTCTTTTCTCTGTGACCGACTTCAACCGGTTAATGAGGCTCAGTGATGAACCAAGATTTTATAGAAACGTCACCATCCCTAATGTACCTGTAGCTGTTGTAACCGTCAGTGTTCAGGTCATAGGATGAGTTAGTTTGTTTTCAGACGTATTTTTTTGTGTTTTCATTAAGAGCGTTCATCTATTATCTTAGGTACAGGATTAAATAATATTTGTTTCTTCGAACTCCTTTTCCACTGTGCAAATGAATACATGTTTTGTTTGCGTGTTCCATGTACACGTCCTTTGTTTATTTATTAATTTCATTACTAGGGATGGAACAGGATTGTTTAGTTTGATACATATTCAAAGACGATTGATATTAACTGAATTGATGGTGTAAATCAGGTTGTGTGAGGAGACAATGTGTTGATAAATGATCAGTGTGTGTGTGTGTGTGTATGTGAAAGGTATGTGTGTGTGTGTGTGTGTGTGTGTGTGTGTGTGTATATGAGGTGTGTGTGTATGTATATATGTGTATGTGAGAGGTGTGTGTGTGTGTATATGTGTATGTGAGGTGTGTGTGTGTATATGTGAGAGGTGTGTGCGTGTGTGTGTATGTATATATGTGTATGTGAGGTGTGTGTGTGTATATGTGAGAGGTGTGTGCGTGTGTGTGTATGTATATATGTGTATGTGAGAGGTGTGTGTGTGTGTATATGTGTATGTGAGGTGTGTGTGTGTATATGTGAGAGGTGTGTGCGTGTGTGTGTATGTATATATGTGTATGTGAGGTGTGTGTATATGTGAATGTGAGGTGTGTGTGTGTGTATATGTAAGAGGTGTGTGTGTGTATGTATATATGTGTATGTGAGAGGTGTGTGTGTATGTGAGAGGTGTGTGTGTGTGTATGTATATATGTGTATGTGAGAGGTGTGTGTGTGTATGTATATATGTGTATGTGAGGTGTGTGTATATGTGAATGTGAGGTGTGTGTGTGTGTGTATATGTAAGAGGTGTGTGTGTGTATGTATATATGTGTATGTGAGAGGTGTGTGTGTATGTGAGAGGTGTGTGTGTGTGTATGTATATATGTGTATGTGAGAGGTGTGTGTGTGTATGTATATATGTGTATGTGAGGTGTGTGTATATGTGAATGTGAGGTGTGTGTGTGTGTATATGTAAGAGGTGTGTGTGTGTATGTATATATGTGTATGTGAGAGGTGTGTGTGTATATGTGAGAGGTGTGTGTGTGTATGTATATATGTGTATGTGAGAGGTGTGTGTGTGTATATGTGAGAGGTGTGTGTGTGTATGTATATATGTGTATGTGAGAGGTGTGTGTGTGTATGTATATATGTGTATGCGAGAGGTGTGTGTGTGTGTGTGTGTGTGTGTGTGTGTGTGTTGGGGCAGACAGTAGGAAGCAGAATCTATTGGTAGTATTGGTTTATGGGAGTTTATAAGTTTACTTCTTCCCACTCCTTTTCGAGTACATCTTTTTTTTTTTTTTATTACTATGTTGATTGATGTATTGATGATTTTGTGTGCTCGATATAAACGGACCTGAACTGAACAAAGCTCTGCTGCTTTAATCCACTTCACACTAAGCAGCTTTTCTAAAGATCACATTGGGTCAGTCTGTCACTTTGAGCTTTTCCTTCACACTCTTTTCCATGTTCACCCTCACAGTTCACTGGGTCACCACATGATGATGTCACAGCTTTATTTTTACACTTGGTCAACTTGGAACATCCTGCAGTGGATCATTAAAACCTCTGAAGCTTTAGTTGTGTGGTTGTATTTTCATCTTTGAGCCTTTTTCCTGCTGCTTATTTGGGATGTTTGTGTTACAGCTGCACATTACACTGTTTGAGCATCGACATCACACTGTGAACAATAGTCACTATGCACATCCTGTAATTATCTTTATTTTATTTTTTATTTATTTTAATTTAATTAATACAGAGCGGCTGTGGTTCAGTTGGTAGAGCAGGTCGTCCAATGACCGAAGGCTCAACGGTTCACATCCCGGCTCTGTCTGTCCACATGTCCAAGTGTCCTTGGACAAAGACATTGAACCCTTAGTCTCCCAGTAGGACTGACAGAACCTTAGAACCTACTGGTGTATGAGTGTGTGTGAATGGGTGAATGTGAGGCTAATGTAAAGAAGTTTGAACCATGAAGGTGGAAGAACTATAGAAGTGAAGAACATTTAACATTTATTTATTTATTTATTTATTTATTATTGGTGTCACAGTGGTGCAGTAGTTAACACTGGTGGTGCAGTGGTTAACACTGGTGGTGCAGTAGTTAACACTGGTGGTGCAGTAGTTAACACTGGTGGTGCAGTAGTTAACACTGGTGGTGCAGTGGTTAACACTGGTGGTGCAGTAGTTAACACTGGTGGTGCAGTAGTTAACGCCGGTGGTGCAGTAGTTAACACCGGTGGTGCAGTGGTTAACACCGGTGGTGCAGTGGTTAACACCGGTGGTGCAGTGGTTAACACTGGTGGTGCAGTGGTTAACACTGGTGGTGCAGTGGTTAACTCTGGTGGTGCAGTAGTTAACGCTGGTGGTGCAGTGGTTAACGCCGGTGGTGCAGTGGTTAACGCCGGTGGTGCAGTGGTTAATGCCGGTGGTGCAGTGGTTAACGCCGGTGGTGCAGTTGTTAACGCCGGTGGTGCAGTAGTTAACGCCGGTGGTGCAGTAGTTAACACTGGTGGTGCAGTAGTTAACACTGGTGGTGCAGTGTTTAACACTGGTGGTGCAGTGGTTAACACTGGTGGTGCAGTATTTAACACTGGTGGTGCAGTAGTTAACACTGGTGGTGCAGTAGTTAACACCGGTGGTGCAGTAGTTAACACCGGTGGTGCAGTAGTTAACACCGGTGGTGCAGTAGTTAACACCGGTGGTGCAGTATTTAACACTGGTGGTGCAGTAGTTAACACTGGTGGTGCAGTAGTTAACACCGGTGCCTCACAGACAGAAGGTTGTTGGTTCTATTCCCACACCAGACATTTCTGTGTGGAGTTTACATGTTCTCCTCGTGTCTGCGTTTGTTTTCTCCAGGTACTCTGGCTCCTCCCACCATCCAAACACATGCACTGATAGGTTAACTGGTTAACTAGTTAACTGTTTAACTAGTTAATCTAAATCACCCATAGGTGTGAATGTGACAGTGATTGTTTGTTTATATATGTTCAGTCCTCAGATGAACTGGAGACTCATACAGGGTGACCTCTGACCCCGCCTTCACCTGCTGTAACTGAATTTGACCCCTGTGACCCTAGTGAAGATAAAGTGGGTTCAAATGACAAGATTTATTTGTACTTTTTATTTATTTATTATTCGGGGGTTTTTCCACTAATTTATTTATTTTTATTTTTTGTTCATTATTTTTTTTATTATTTTAGTTGTCTTTTTTATTTATTGAGTAATTTATTTTTATTTTATTCACTTATTTATTTTTAGATTTATTTGTCATTTAATTAATTAATCATTTTTTATTTTAAATTATTTGTATTTTTTATTTATTCATTTAAAACATATTTATTTATTTATTTATTCAAGCCAATGTCATACAGCCCTAGTTTGTGTTCTGGATCCACACGAGAGGATTGTTCTCCTCAAGACATTTGTTTTCCCTAATGTTGGAATAATACAGTATTTTTAATATATTTATAGAAAACTTCATGGTTTCTGCCAAAAAAGTTAGTTTTTCAGTCAAAAAATAAAAAAGCATGACATGCTAATTTTTTAATTAACAATCCTCGTACCATATCTGTGTCCAAAATTTTGGAAAGCTGGACGAGACGGGAAAAAAATTATTTACAAAACGCTTAAAAACAATCTTTGTAAAGAATGCCACCAGGGAAAAACTGCATCCAATAAATCTGTCAAAAGTTATTTTAGTTTGTTTTCGTGTACTCCTTATTCTAATGTGGATAGATGTTAATGTCACTGGTCTACAGTCAGAAGCTTCTGGAATCAAACTAATGAAATGTTCCCACATGTGTTAGTGAGAAAGAAAACTCACGTTGGATCAAGTTTCCAAGATAAGTCTGGGCTGAAAACGTGACATTTTACTTTTCATTTTATTATTTCTATTTATTATTATTATTTAAAATAATGAGAAAAAATGTCAAAGTTATGTAATAAAGTCCAAATCTTGAGATAAAAAGTCACTGACGACCACCAGAGTTAATCCATATATAAATGAAAGTGTTTTAAGTGTCACCTTATAGTGTAATATTTATCACATTGAATATGTGTAGAATATAAATGTAAAAAGCTCAGAGCAGTGTTCGCAGTGTAACCTCCTCCTGTTTGTGTCTTTCCAGGCGTCCCTCCTTCCACTTTACTTCACTCCAAATCCCTGCGAGGCCACAGAGACTGTTTTGAGAAATGCCACCTCATCGCCAACCAGAAACTGTCACGTTCCAAGGTGTCCCGAAGCGCCTACGAGGGCATGAAGCTGGCGCTCAGCCAGAAGCTGAGCCGCATCATCCAGTACGCCCAGAACAAAGACTCGGCGTCCTCGGCCGGCGCCGGCAGACGGGGGGCCAAGCTGCTCTGCTACGGCCCCCAGAGTGACCGCAAGCTGCTGCCCCAGTCCGACGCCCAGGTGCCCCGCTACGGACCCCGCTGGGACGCCGCCAAGGACGCGGGCGTGCTGGAGCACCACGCCGCCGAGGAGCTGGGTCTGTTGCAGGGAGCGCCGGAGCACGCCTGGGCCGACAACGGCAGGAAAGGTCTGCACAACTGTAACGCCACATGTGGAGGAGGAGGACTGGCACCACATGGACACAGCAGAGATGAATGTACGTACCTGGATTTAATTTAATTTAATTTAATTAATCTCACCCAACTGTGTGTGTGTGTGTGTGTGTGTGTGTGTGTGTGTGTGTGTGTGTGTGTGTGTGTGTCCGCAGAGACACTCATTGAATACTGTAGATATCACCATGAAATGACATGTTCATATACATATAGCTAATGTGCATCAGATGCAATGATCCATTTGAGTAAAGGTCAAAGGTCAAGTTCAGAATTAACTAAAAGGTCAAAATCACAAACAAACAGTGTTACACAAGATAATTTTGCCACAGGTCACCTTTGACCTCCAGAAACCTCAAAAACTATTGGTCATAGGTGATAACACCAATTATGAGAATTGTATACATTTTCATTTCACATCGTTTGGTACCAATCTGAAAGTTCTGTGACCCTTTGTTCTGGAGTTATAACCCATAATGTGATATTGAGGTCAAAGGTCACGTTTAGCAGAAAGGTCAAAATCACATTATAGGCTCTAATTCAAGAACAGGTTGTCATGGAAACTGGAGATTGGCACAAAATAGGGACGAGATTAGACATTCTGTGAATACTAGTTGAATTTACTGAGGTCAGAGGTCACATAAAGTGTGTTTTCAAAGTCATAGAGCAGGAGTGTCATTTTAGTTCACTTCCAAAATAATTAAATAGAATTGATAATTATAAACAAATAAATACAAATTTAAATAATGAATACAATTTTAAATAAATAAATAAAAGAAGAAATTAAAAAAAAAAAAAAATACATAATGCAAATAAAAATAAATGGTAAATGTTCTGCACTTCTATAGTTCTTTTCCATCTTCATGGTTCAAAGCTCTTTACATTAGCTTCACATTCACACACACACACACATTCACCAGTAGGTTTCTAAGGTCAAAGGTCAGTCCTACTGGGGGCCAAAGTCAGGGTTCCAACGACACTTGGACATGTGGACAGCCAGAGCTGGGACGTGAACCGCCAACCTCTCGGTCATTGGGCGACCCACTCTACCAACTGACCCACAGCTTTAACCTTTGACCCTAACGACCCACTCTACCAACTGAGACACAGCTTTAACCTTTGACCCTAACGACCCACTCTAAGAACTGAGACACAGCTTTAACCTTTGACCCTAACGACCCACTCTACCAACTGAGACACAGCTTTAACCTTTGACCCTAACGACCCACTCTACCAACTGAGACACAGCTTTAACCTTTGACCCTAACGACCCACTCTACCAACTGAGCCACAGCTTTAACCTTTGACCCTAACGACCCACTCTACCAACTGAGCCACAGCTTTAACCTTT
Source organism: Siphamia tubifer (assembly GCA_020466265.1). Lineage (NCBI taxonomy): Eukaryota > Metazoa > Chordata > Actinopteri > Kurtiformes > Apogonidae > Siphamia > Siphamia tubifer. The sequence goes on from CM035796.1 coordinate 47,331,841, forward strand.
GACCCTAACGACCCACTCTACCAACTGAGCCACAGCTTTAACCTTTGACCCTAACGACCCACTCTACCAACTGAGCCACAGCTTTAACCTTTGACCCTAACGACCCACTCTACCAACTGAGACACAGCTTTAACCTTTGACCCTAACGACCCACTCTACCAACTGAGACACAGCTTTAACCTTTGACCCTCACGACCCACTCTAAGAACTGAGACACAGCTTTAACCTTTGACCCTAACGACCCACTCTACCAACTGAGACACAGCTTTAACCTTTGACCCTAACGACCCACTCTAAGAACTGAGACACAGCTTTAACCTTTGACCCTAACGACCCACTCTACCAACTGAGCCACAGCTTTAACCTTTGACCCTAACGACCCACTCTACCAACTGAGCCACAGCTTTAACCTTTGACCCTAATGACCCACTCTACCAACTGAGCCACAGCTTTAACCTTTGACCCTAACGACCCACTCTACCAACTGAGACACAGCTTTAACCTTTGACCCTAACGACCCACTCTACCAACTGAGCCACAGCTTTAACCTTTGACCCTAACGACCCACTCTACCAACTGAGACACAGCTTTAACCTTTGACCCTAACGACCCACTCTACCAACTGAGACACAGCTTTAACCTTTGACCCTAACGACCCACTCTACCAACTGAGACACAGCTTTAACCTTTGACCCTCACGACCCACTCTAAGAACTGAGACACAGCTTTAACCTTTGACCCTAACGACCCACTCTACCAACTGAGACACAGCTTTAACCTTTGACCCTAACGACCCACTCTAAGAACTGAGACACAGCTTTAACCTTTGACCCTAACGACCCACTCTACCAACTGAGCCACAGCTTTAACCTTTGACCCTAACGACCCACTCTACCAACTGAGCCACAGCTTTAACCTTTGACCCTAACGACCCACTCTACCAACTGAGCCACAGCTTTAACCTTTGACCCTAACGACCCACTCTACCAACTGAGCCACAGCTTTAACCTTTGACCCTAACGACCCACTCTACCAACTGAGCCACAGCTTTAACCTTTGACCCTAACGACCCACTCTACCAACTGAGCCACAGCCGCCCTAAATGATGAAAATAAATTATTAAACAAATTAAATTTTTTATATAATCACATGTACATTGTGATGTCAATGCTCAAACATTATATTATTTAGCTGTACTGGCCTCCTCTGCGCCTCCTCTGCGCCTCCTCTGCGCCTCCTCTGCGCCTCCTCTGCACTTCCTCTGCGCCTCCTCTGCACCTCCTCTGCGCCTCCTCTGCGCCTTCTCTGCGCCTCCTCTGCGCCTCCTCTGCACCTCCTCTGCGCCTCCTCTGCGCCTCCTCTGCGCCTCCTCTGCGCCTCCTCTGCACTTCCTCTGTGCCTCCTCTGCACCTCCTCTGCGCCTCCTCTGCGCCTCCTCTGTGCCTCCTCTGCACTTCCTCTGCACCTCCTCTGCGTCTCCTCTGCGCCTCCTCTGCGCCTCCTCTGCGCTTCCTCTGCGCTTCCTCTGCACTTCCTCTGCGCCTCCTCTGCGCCTCCTCTGCGCCTCCTCTGCGCCTCCTCTGCGCCTCCTCTGCGCCTCCTCTGCGCTTCCTCTGCGCCTCCTCTGCACCTCCTCTGCGTCTCCTCTGCGCCTCCTCTGCGCTTCCTCTGCGCCTCCTCTGCGCCTCCTCTGCGCCTCCTCTGCACCTCCTCTGCGCCTCCTCTGCGCCTCCTCTGCACCTCCTCTGCGCCTCCTCTGCACCTCCTCTGCACCTCCTCTGCACCTCCTCTGCACCTCCTCTGCCATCTCCAGACTTCCTCTCACCCTCCCAGCAGTTGTTCATTCAAAGGCGTCAGACTAAACAGTGATGCCAGAGCACTAATTCATTCTTCCAGGCTGCGTCCTTCATATTCCTCTTTCCTGGGAATCTCTCCAGAGAGAAGTAAATTTTCCTCTAACCTCCAAATATGTCCTTGGCTCTTTCACATCCACCACTAAAGCTGCTTATGACTACACATTCAGCCACAATATGAAACGGCACATGTTCAGCCTGGGGCGCTTATACTGAAGATGATAGACATTTGACAGGTACAGGTTTACGCTGCTGCTGTTACTGACCACAACTGTGATGGACAGATGGACACAGAAAGACGCAATATGTCCCCCATGACCCTAGGGAGGATAAAGCAGGTTCAGATGACGAGGCGAGATGAACCAAAATGACCAAAATATTAAATAAAATAAACAAAAATGACAAAAATATTTAGTAAAATGAAAAGGAAAGTTTCTTTGACATTTTTATTTGTGGGAACATTTCATTAGTTTCACTTGTAGACCAGTGTTATTGGATGGTGTTAAAGATGACCAGAAATAAACAAGAAAATAGTGAGGATAAAGCAGGTTCAGATGATGAGACAGATGAACCAAAATGACCCAAATATTCAATAAAATGAACCCAAATATTCAATAAAATGAACCCAAATATTCAATAAAATGAACCCAAATATTCAATAAAATGAACCCAAATATTCAATAAAATGAACCCAAATATTCAATAAAATGAACCCAAATATTCAATAAAATGAACCCAAATATTCAATAAAATGAACCCAAATATTCAATAAAATGAACCCAAATATTCAATAAAATGAACCCAAATATTCAAAATGAACCCAAATATTCAGTTAAATGTAAAGTGCCACAGTTTGAGCTCAGACGTATCTTGTAATCTTGATCATCTTTTCAGACTTTTTTTTCTCACTCACACACGTGTGGACATTAATGGTGTCGACCAGTGTAACACATTCCTTTTCATGTTGGTGAATATTTAAAACTAAAACTGTGAGTGTATTCAGAAGAAGTGATGCTGTGTGTTCTGTCGTCTTGTGCCACATGCGCTCATTACAACTCTACTGTTTTTCTTGTCAGTGTCCAAAATGAGCGTGGACGAGCTTCATCAGCTCAACAGCCAACTGCTGATGCACATTCAGAGTAAGTGCTTTTGTCTTTGACAGAAAACTGTTTTAATTAGAGGTTTTTTTCTTTTCCACACATGAGTCCACATATACTGCAGGGTTTGAAAATGAAATGGCCATAACAAGGACAGCGCTACCTCAGCTTACACAATTAATTCCTTCCAGAAGTGGTTTTCATACGTGGAGGTACTGCAGGGGGTACATGAAGCTTTTCAAAATTCTTTTAGAAAATAAGTACCGTATTTTACACACTATAAGGGGCACTGGACTATAAGGGGCATTAAGTGAAGTCAAAATTCTGAGAAAAAACTGATATAAAGTGATATATTTGATCATGGCAGCCCACCTCAGTTACCTCAGCAGTTACTGTAACGAACACCCTGGAGCTAAACAACTCAGTGTTAGTCATAGTCAGACTAGGCGGTCGCCTAGGGCACCAGATTTGTTGGAGGCGCCAAGTCCCACAGAATTATAATGTTAAGATAGTGTATTTACTGGACTATAAGGTGAACTGAAAATACTTTAATTTACTACAAAAACCACAGTGTGACTTATATATGGATTCATTCTGGTTCTGCTTAGTGACTTCAAGTTTAGATTTTGTTTCTCATAATTTTGACTTTTTATCTCAGAATTTGGACTCTTTTAAAGTTTGATTTATCAGAAGAAAAGTGTGTTTTGTTCCGTATTACAACTTAACAAGGTTGAGAGTTATGACTGTTTAGCTTCACTTAATGCTCCGTATATATGAAAAAAATTCAAAAACTTAACCATTCATTGACAGTTCACTTTATAGTGTGGACAATACAGTAAATAAATCATTAAACTAGCCTAGTGTTGACCTGGTGTTGGCCTAGTGTTGGTCTAGTGTTGACCTGGTGTTGGCCTAGTGTTGGTCTAGTGTTGACCTAGTGTTGTCCTAGTGTTGGCCTTGTGTTGGTCTAGTGTTGACCTAGTGTTGGCCTTGTGTTGGCCTAGTGTTGGTCTAGTGTTGACCTAGTGTTGGCCTTGTGTTGGTCTAGTGTTGACCTAGTGTTGACCTAGTGTTGGCCTAGTGTTGTCCTAGTGTTGGTCTAGTGTTGACCTAGTGTTGGACTTGTGTTGGTCTAGTGTTGACCTAGTGTTGGCCTAGTGTTGTCCTAGTGTTGGTCTAGTGTTGACCTAGTGTTGGCCTTGTGTTGGCCTAGTGTTGGTCTAGTGTTGACCTTGTGTTGTCCTAGTGTTGTCCTAGTGTTGGCCTAGTGTTATTAGTGTAATTAAATGTTAGTAAATGTAGCTGTATACCCTGACATACCACTGTGTTCCCAGTGGGAAAAGGTTGTGTAATGGCTGCTCATTAGACTTTATCCAGTGAATCTGATCCAGACACTGATTCCCAACATGAGGCTCAGTAAAGCGTGTTGGAACATGGACTGGAAGGCTTTTCCAGACAACACATGTGACCTGCGAGTGCTGCTCAGTGCAGCGCTGTGTGCAGTGTTCACTCATGCATACTCACACTGTCTGTTCACTCCACTCACATCACTCTGTTGTTTGGATACAAACAACATGCAGGCGCACAACAAATAAAAAGTCCAAATGATGAGATAAAAACTGATATAAGTTTGGATTTTAAAAAAATCAGACGGTGATTTCACAGCAGTGTTCCTCTTTTTTCTTCCAAAAATGGAACATGTGATGTAAGGTTTTTCCAGACATGTGACCTGCTGGTGCTGTTCAGTCCACTGCAGTGTTCACTCATTCATACTCATGTGTCTGTTCACTCCACTCACATCACTCTGTTGTTTGGATACAAACAGCTAAAGCAAACACACAATATGAGCTCATTTAAGCAGAGACGTCCTTTCTATCCACCACTGATACTCTGGATGACACATTCACCAGCAGCTTCAACTGTACAATGGGCTTTAAAGGTGTTCTTACTGAGCATGTGTAGAACACTTGAGTTATATATTTGTAATATTATTAGCATTATTATTTAGCTTTATTTTATTTATATATATATATTTATTAGTATTTTGTATTTATTGATTCATTTCTATGTATTTTGTAATTACATTTTACATTTTTCATTATTAATTTTATTAGTATTTTTTATATTTATTTTTTTAAATGTGCTGACACTCACTTCACAATGGGTACTTGATTACAAACTTGGTCCTCATGAGATATAAATATGTGTGTATGTGTGTGTATGGGGGTGCTTGGATTCCTATCTTTGATTCCTGACATTGATTTGTTTACACAGTCACACTATAGGGACCAAAATTCTGGTCCCCACGAGGGTTAAATATATATATATATATATATATATATATATACTGTATATAAAATATATAAATACTTTTTTTTCCAGGAAGTCCCCATAAAGCATGAGGGAAACAGGTGCAAAAGCGAAAGATGTAATTTTTATGTTTACTTTAAAAAATTTTTTATTTTTTTAAATATTTTTTGTAATTTTTTATTTATTATTATTTTAAAATTATTTTTATTAATTTATTTTAAAATTGTTGTTTTTGTATTTATTCATTCATTTTTATTTATCTTCAAATGCTACAAAATTTGTATAATTATTTTATTCAGTCTTTTATGTATTATTATTTTTTTAATTATTGTTATTGTATTCATTCACTTGTTTTATTAGTTTTTTTCATTATAATTAGTATTTTTATTTTATTAAAAAAGATAAAAGTTTACAGTCACTATATTACAAACTTGGTCGTCATGAGACATGTTAACAAGTGTGTGTGTGTGTGTGTGTGTGTGTGTGTGTTTATTTGTGTGTGTGTGATTTCCCAGCCTAGGTACAGTTGTGTACATCAGACTAATTGATAAACAGATGAATTGTGCATCAGTTTGTCGAGCCCACAGCCATGGACACAGGTTTAGGAGGTTTATACCATAGCTCCTAATAACTCATGACTTAAGAGTTAACTTAACTTAAGTTAACTTAAGTTAAGTTAAGTTAAGTGGTAAAATGTCCTCAGTTGGTAAAGCAAAAACAAAGGTGTCCTTGGATACAGACCCACAGTGAGGTATTGTGAGGTAGGGTCTCACCAGTGTCCTGATGTTCCTGTCAGAAGAACATTCATAGTGACGCATTTCAAAATAAGAGCACAAAACAACAAGTTATTTCTTTATTATTTGTTTCCAAAACCAAAATGAAAAAACAGATAGTGATGAGTTTTTCACTTTTTATTTTTATTTTTAAATGAATAATAGAAAAAAACCCCGAAAACGACTGTTTCCTGTTTTATCCAGTTTTGACCTGAAGTAAATGAAGTCAAGTGTAAATGAATGTTAACAAGCACACATGTCCCTGAACGTCCTTATGGTTTAATATGACACTCATTATGTCCATGGTCATACCTTCAGACCCTCTATTTATGCTCCATAGACAAGTGTCGCAGGTACGTCACAGACTCTTTAGCCCCCGAATGATTCCGAGTGATGACGGTTGTTTGTTTGTTTGTTTGTTTGTTTGTTTTCCTCCAGAGGTGTTCGAGGAGCTGACGGAGGTCGTGCAGGAGAAGGACTCCCTGGCGTCGGAGCTCCACGTTCGCCACATCGCCATCGAGCAGCTGTTTAAGAACTGTGCTAAGCTACCGTGGCTGCACATTAGCAGGGCCGGCGTGAAGGCCAACGGTGGCGGCGGTGGGGGCCCCGTGGACTGACTGAAGCCTTTTTACGCCCAAAGGAAGGCGGCGAACACAAAGAGTGACTTTGACTGCGGCGCCACCCGGCTGTTAGCTTAGCATTAGCGCAGCATGAAGGGCCGCTGCGACATGGCGTGCGTTCTCCTGGTTGCTGTGGTGATGCCAGACTTCTGGCGGTTTGCAGTGGGTGTGGGACGTGACTGGAACCCAGACACACGACCCCTGGATGCATGTTATTAACCAGAGAAGCGGGCCGCGGACTTTCCCACATGGACGTGTGGGTGTTTGTTCTGTGGTAGATGTGGGTTTTCCTTCAACACCCACTTTTCCTTTGTTCTTCACTTTTCCAGTGGAAGTGTTTTTTTCTGCTGCTGTGATCAGATGTCGGTGTTGGAATAAGGCCAGAGGAACTACATTTGAAATGACGTGACGAGCAAACGGAGACGCCATTTTTATTTCACAGCCAGACCTGATGCAGACGAGCTGGAAACTGTCCACGGTTGTTTTTAAAGATTAATATGATCAAACACAAACATGTTCACACTGCAGCACAAATCTGACCCATATGTGACCTGTATCTGACCCATATGTGACCTGTATCTGACCCATATGTGATCTGCATCTGACCCATATGTGATCTGCATCTGACCCATATGTGACCTGTATCTGACCCATATGTGACCTGTATCTGACCCATATGTGACCTGTATCTGACCCATATGTGACCTGTATCTGACCCATATGTGACCTGTATCTGACCCATATGTGACCTGTATCTGACCCATATGTGACCTGTATCTGACCCATATGTGACCTGTATCTGACCCATATGTGACCTGTATCTGACCCATATGTGATCTGCATCTGACCCATATGTGACCTATATCTGACCCATATGTGACCTGTATCTGACCCATATGTGACCTGCATCTGACCCATATGTGACCTGTATCTGACCCATATGTGACCTGTATCTGACCCATATGTGACCTGTATCTGACCCATATGTGACCTATATCTGACCCATATGTGACCTGTATCTGACCCGTATGTGACCTGTATCTGACCCATATGTGACCCATATGTGACCTGTATCTGATCTGTTACATGCAGTTTGAACAACCCTAAACCCTTTCATATCTGGTCCTGGATCTGATGCGTATCTGACCCTTTTACAATGTGACTTCAGTCTGAACGTCCAGGTCGCATTGACCCGAACTTTACCTAATTTGAAATGTGACAATTCAATTCACGATTCTGCATCTGAGGAGGAACGACAGGAGTGTGTTGTTGTGTGGTCACACTAATGTCCAGACCTGTTTAACACATGCGGGTCACTTCAGGGTCACATTCAGTTCAGACATAGAACTGATAGGAGTCACATTTAATCTGTAACATGGTTTTCACACAAAAATGCACAGAACTGTTCGTTAAGAGCTGCCGTGTGAACGTAACCACGGTTTCATTCAACTTAAAAAAGCGTCTCCAGTTTTCACTGGAAATCATCTGAGCCGCAGGAAAATCTGGCTCCGCCCCCAAACGCCTGAAGCCACGCCTCCACAACTGAAGCTCAGGGCGGGATCATGATGATTCACAGGTGGAGTTTGGAACCATGAAACAAAACAAGGACACGTCTGTAAATCCATTCATTTCAATGGTGACGTTTCGCACAAATGATCAGTTTATTTTCGCTGTTGAACACGAGCTTTAAAAAAAAAAAGCTTCAAGGTTTGGGTCTGAGGTGTTTCCCTGGAGCATTTTTACTGTATTCCTTCAAACCCCTACTGTGGAGGACTGAAAGGGACTAAATAAAATAAAATAAATACAGCATTGAATAATCAATTAAATATGTCATTAATTCATTCATTCAAATTCTAATTAAATAGATAAATATGTCATTAATTAATTCAGTTTTTTTTCAGTCCTGTTCGTTCCACAGATGAAGATATATTTTTATTTTTCTGTCAGAAATTTTAATTAATTGGTTTTAATCGGGGCATGAAGGGGGTTTTAAGTATTATAGTAAAAAAAAGTTAATAAAATACACCAGAAAAACATGTCAGATGTCACCTTTAATTAATTAAATTAATGAGTTAAAGTGAATCCAGCTGTTGAACCAAAGTCTGGTGTTTTCACCAAAACTGATGAAAAAAAAAAAACCTGCTGTGGTTATTTTCAACATTTATTTTCTTCACACAGGTGGGAAACCTGTGGCTTTAAAAATACACATATATAAAAGAATAATACTTTTAAAGGTGTATTTTTACTTCATTTTACTATTATTGTCTCAACCATGATGTCATTCTGATGACTTTGTCAACATGTAAACGATGAGAATGAAAATGAATATGAGAAAAATAGATGGAAAAGATCATCATTTATTATAAGATGGAATAATAAAGTTATTCCACCTTAAACATTTATTATAAGATGGAATAATAAAGTTATTCCATTTTAAACATTTATTATAAGATGGAATAATAAAGTTATTCCATTTTAAACATTTATTATAAGATGGAATAATAAAGTTATTCCATTTTAAACATTTATTATAAGATGGAATAATAAAGTTATTCCATTTTAAACATTTATTATAAGATGGAATAATAAAGTTATTCCACCTTAAACATTTATTATAAGATGGAATAATAAAGTTATTCCATTTTAAACATTTCTAACATAATGAACATGGCTCCTCGTCGCAGGTTTGGGTTTAGTTTGTGTTTAATTCCATGTGAATTAATTTCAAACGCTCCCGCCACAGTTTGCGTGAGAGTGATTATGATGATGTCACAGCAATACGAGCATGGTCATGTGACTTCCTGTTTGTCGACAGCAGGAAACCTGAGTGTAAATATTGTTGCTATTGTCCAGACGTCTATGCAAGAGTCAGATCCACAAGCCTTCGAGCATTAGCCTAGTGCTAGCATTAGCTTAGTGCATTAGCCTAGTGCTGGTGTTAACCTAGGGTTAGCATTAGTCCAGTGCTAGCATTAGCCTAGTGCTGGTGTTAGCCTAGTGCTAGCATTAGCCTAGTGCTAGTATTAGCCTCGTGCTAGCATTAGCCTAGTGCTAGTCTGAACCTCGTGTTAACATTAGCCAAGTGTTAGCATTAGTCTAATGCTAGCATTAGCCTCATGCAGGGGTGTCAAAGTCATTTTATTTCAGTTCCACATTCAGTTAAATTTGATCAGAAGTGGTCGAACCAGTGAAATAAAAACAAGAATATACAAATAATAATTAACTCTTATTTTAGAGAGAAATAAAAAAGTCAATTTGCATAATAAAAATGTTTCCATCCTTTCAAACAGTTTAAATAACATGAACAAACTGAAATAAATGTGATTTTAACATTATTAGGCTTTAGTTGATCAATGTTTGTTATATTTGTATAAATACACAAAACATTTAGTAATAAGTGGAATATTATTAAAATTGTACACACTTCAGCTTGTTCAGATTTGTTCCAGTTTTACAGATTATAATTTTTTACAAAATTCTAAATGAAAACTTTTACAAATATGTGAGTGTTTATAGGTTATTTTATAAAATAATAACAATGGATTAGATTTCTATTTCTTTTTTTTGGCTACTCAAACGCTTCACATTAGTGACCCATTATTCATTCACTCTCACATGCTCCCTCTGGTGGTGGTAAACTACATATGTATCCACAGACTGCGCCTACAGCCCCTCCCACCACCACCTATGGCCCCTCCCACCACCAAACATTCATACACCAGTGTGAGTGACACTGGAGGCAGGAGGGTGAAGTGTCTTT
>CM035796.1:47374753-47394753 GCA_020466265.1 Siphamia tubifer
TAGGCTGCAGAGTATCCATCCTCTGTGGTCCCCTGGCCTGCCCCCTGGATGCCTCGCCCAGCCTCCCCACTTTTAATGCACCACATGACACTCAGGGTTACACAATCACGGTGCAGGGATAATGTCTATAGTCAGGGATCTGGAGACATATTAACAGGGAGGAATGGGGGGATTTCACTAATATGGCCTCGCTGGTGGGACCCGGCCCCCCTTATCCCTTATGCCTTATCCCTTATGGCTTATGGCTATGGGGTAGCGGGGGTAGACTACTATACATGTTGCTGTGCTGGGGGGTCCCCGGGACCTGGGGGCTGTGGTTGGGGGGGTGCTCCTGCTTGCCCGTCGGGTCCAAGCTGGTGCCATGGCTCTTGGCAGGATGCAGGGGTTGGATTGGCCAGTCTGGCGGGCGCTGTGGCTGTACTGCGGGCTGGTGGCGTGTGGGGGTTGTCAGGACGCATTGTGGGGAGGTGGGGGCCGTGGGTGTACTGTGCTCGCCTGGGGCAGGGTGCGGGGGGTATGCGGGGTATCTCCCTGTTGGCGTTGGCGTTGCCGGGCCCCAGCACACTGTCCATTTTGCCCTCTGGACTCGCGTTGGGTCCGGGCTCCGATGTCCTCTGGCCGGCGCCCGGTGTCGGCCTGTCTTGTGATGGGTTGGTTGCCGCCCCTTTGGTGGGCCACTCGCTCCCTGTGTCTGGCTTCCTGGCTGCGTGGGGCTGTTGGCCCCCTCTGGGGTGGGCGGGGGGGGTTTGGGTCGGCTGGGCAGGTCGGGTGGTGGGGTGGGGGGGTTGGTGGGGGCTGTGGTGGACGGGGTTGGGGCTGGGGTGGGCGGGGTTGGGGTGGGCGGGGTTGGGGTGGGCGGGGTTGGGGTGGCGGGTGGGTCGTCGTGCCCCGGGCCGCCTGGGTCAGTCTTGGTGCGCTCGGGGGGGGTCTGTAGCTGCTCCCTCTTGTTCTCCAGGTTTGTGTCGTTCATGGTGGCCCCGGTGGCTCTCTGGGAGTGGCGTCCTGTGGCTCCTGCGGCCCGAGGTGGGGTTTGCCCAGTTGGCTTGGCCCTGCCTTTTCGTGATTGCTGTTCTGGGCTTCGGGGTCCTTCACACTTGCATGTTTGATCGGGTCTTGCCAGCTACTACTGAGTCCCATTTAAACGAATGATGGGACCCCCCAGAATGTGCTGAGAATCTCTCCACAATCTTTACCCTAAACTCATTTTCTTCTGCACTGGTGTCCTCTTCTGGACTATTCTATTACATTACATTCTATTTTGTACTATCAGGACATCCACGGTTGTGGTGCTTGGTGCGGATTGCTTAATTGTTTATTTGTTGAATCTTTTTTTTTTTTGGTTTTCTCCTCTTTTTGCAATCTACTTATTTATTTGTTTTTATTGAAGGACAGTTGGTGGTTGTAATAACACATCACCTTACAGTCTTTAATTACTATAGCACCGCCTGTTGGTTTCTGTCCCCGTTCGTCCTGTCCGTCCTGTCCAGTCTTTGTTTCCTCCTCACATCACTGAGGTGTAGCACTGCACTCACTGGCTTGTAAGGGAGAGTTCTAATGGGGGATGTCTGCTCAGCTTTCGGGGAGGACCGCTGATGGTCACACACATGCACTAAATAGTCTAGTATATGTCTGCAAGACTGGAATATGTACTGATCTGAAGCACTGTTGACTCCCCCTCTGTGGTGTTAAAAGATATAAAAAATAAATAAATAAATACATGAATAAAATAAGTGAATGAATAGAAAAATAAAATAAAATAAAAAAAATAAAAAAGTAAGAACAAAATGCAGACAACTTAGAAAAAGAAAAGAAAACAAACAAACAAAACTATTTGTTACCTACTTTCCTATCTGCTCATTTGTTTTTAGTTGTTTTTGTTTGTTTGTTTTTTGTATATATGTCTATGTTTAGTACTTCAGTTATTGATTATTGGTATTGTTATTATTGTTATTATTTTATTTATGTGAAGTGAAGAAGGGGTAGGATTAAATAAGCTTATGCTTCATCCTACTCCTTTTCGGACATGTCATTGTTATTATTATTATTATTGCTGTATTGATTATTGTTGCACTTTGCACATGATAGTTACTGTAGACAACTTAAGTGTAACACCCAGTGACACAGTTAAACATTTAGGAGTTTTATTTGATCCACATCTTTCATTCAAAGGTTCAGAGGTCAGAGGTCAGGGCACATTAACCAAACTTGCAGAACAGCCTTCTTTCACCTGCGCAACATTAGCCAAAATTAGGAATATTCTGTCTAAAACGACTGCAGAAAAATTAATTCATGCATTTGTTACATCACGATTAGATTATTGTAACTCCTTACTTGTAGCGTGTCCTAAATATTCCCTAAAAAGCTTCAACTGGTTCAAAATGCAGCAGCAAGATTATTAACAGGATCAAATAGAAGAGAACACATCACCCCTGTGCTCCAAACCCTGACCCCTGACCCCTAACCCTATCACCCCTGTGCTCCAAACCCTGACCCCTGACCCCTAACCCTATCACCCCTGTGTTCCAAACCCTGACCCCTAACCCTATCACCCCTGTGCTCCAAACCCTGACCCCTGACCCCTAACCCTATCACCCCTGTGCTCCAAACCCTGACCCCTGACCCCTAACCCTATCACCCCTTTGCTCCAAACCCTTCACTGGCTACCAGTTGAGTTTAGAATTAAATTTAAAATCCTCCTCCTTACATATAAAACCATTAATGGTATGGGTTAGGGGTCAGGGGTCAGAGGTTAATGGTATGGGCCCCTCTTATCTTAAAGATGATCTGGTTCTGTACCAGCCCAATAGAACCCTTCGTTCTCAGAATGCAGGTTTATTGAAAGTTCCTAGGGTTTGTAAAAGTACAGTAGGAGCTAGAGCCTTTAGTTACCATGGTTACTGTCTGATGGAATCAGCTTCCCTTTAATATCAAAGACGCTGAAACAGTCTCTACATTTAAAATTAGGCTTAAAACATTCCTGTTTGAGAAAGACTATGGTCAGGTTAGTTAAAAATTATGTGACTCATATATCATGTATACATGATGTATGAGTCACAGTTCAGTCTAGGCTGCCCTAGGAGTTAGAATGCTGGGGGAAGTACAGACACTGAGTTCTTTCTTCTCTTTCTCTCCCTCACACCTGTTTGTGTCATTTTTATAACATATCTTTCATACCAAGTCTGTTCATGACTAGTCACCTGGTGTCCCCCCCCCCCCCCCCCTGGGGTGAGTGGTGGCTCTCCTGACAGTGTCTGCGTGGGAGCCATGGACGACAGGATTTACAGTGACCAACCTGTGCTGACCTGTGACCCCGGATCCCCTCCCCTGCCTGTCTGGACCAGCCCCCCCCCCCATTTATTTATAAATGGACGTTCATCTATAGTCTGTCCGTCCATGGGAGTGGATCTGTCCTTCAATGTGGTTCTCCTCAACATTTCTTCTTTTTCCCACTGGGTTTGGAAGTTTTTTCTGCTGAGAAGGAGGGTCTAAGGACAGAAGGAGGGTCTAAGGACAGGGGGAGGGTCTAAGGACAGGGGGAGGGTCTAAGGACAGGGGGAGGGTCTAAGGACAGGGGATGCTTGGGACTTTTTTCATGTATCTCTGTAGTTGATTGTGTTTTTGTAAAGCCCTGTGAGACGACTTTGTTGTGATTTAGGGCTTTATAAATAAAATTGAATTGAAATTGAATAATTTGGGATTTTTATTTCATACCTTTGACTTTTTATGTTATAATGTTTGTTTTTTATTTTATAATTTTGACTTTTTATCTCATAATTTTGACTTTTTATTTCATAATTTTGACTTTTTATTTTATAATTTAGATTTTTTATCTCATAATTTTGACTTTTTATTTCATAAGTTTGACTTTTTATCTCATAATTTAGATTTTTTATTTTATAATTTTTACTTTTTATCTCATAATTTTGACTTTTTATTTTATGATTTTGACTTTTTATGGTCACACATAAAAAATCTAGTTGAGTGAACCAACTTGAATTGCATAGGGTTAGGCTTATATTAATTTAATTTAATTTGATTCACTTCATTAGATGTTTTTGTGTGACCTATTGAAGAAGATTTTGATTCAATGTTTTACTTTTTTCAGTGTAGTTAAGACAATACAGTGTTCACATTCTGTACTGCAGTAGAAGTAAATGGTAAATGGTTTGCACTTATGTAGTTCTTTTCTACCTTCATGGTTCAAAGCTCTTTACATTATTTTCACATTCACCCATTCACACACACTCATACACCAGTAGGTTTCTAAGGTTCTGTCAGTACAGGTACTTGTCTGATTCAACTCCTTTACTGAAATAAAAGTAAATAAGTACAACTTTTCAATTGTAATAAAGTAGAAAATTAAAAAGTAAAACTACATCATAAAAGTTAAAAAAAAAAATTTTAATTGTAAAGACTTTACCAGTGGGATATTTTGTAGATAATGTGTTTGATCGGCTCACAGTGTGGGTTTATGGGTGTGGGCAGGAAATTTAGGAAAAAACTTCTAAAGGCATAAATAGGAGATTCAAAAATTGAAGAATTATTAGATGAAAAGTCAAATGATTAATCGAAGTTTATTTTGAACAAAACAAACACAAAAAAGAACAAAATCAAAAACAGTAATAAATGCAATAACATGTTCAAGAAGAAGTGAGAAGAAGTCAACACTGATCTAATCCCCACTTTCATGTCCCCAAGGTGTTACTTGTACTGCTACTACAAAACACTTTAACAATATCAATACTATTAATAACAATACACACACACACACACAAATATATATATATATATATGTGTGTGTGTGTGTGTGTGTGTGTATGTATTGTAGTGTTATTCTTCAGTGTAAATTATGATAACACTGTAAACACTGTCAATGTTGTGAACAGTTTAATCATTTGCTGACACTTATTAAGATACATCAATTAGTTTTGAATTTGAGACGTTTTTCGTTTATCTGCACTAGGATATAATAATAATATAGTGAGTTTTCCTCTTTGTTCTTTCCACATTAACACATGTAGTCTGTTATAACAAACAAACGCCACATGTTTCCAAAGTGACTCATACCCGTGATGACAATATGAGTCACTAATTAACGAACAAGTTTCATGGCCAATAAATACGCTCTGTTTTTGCTCACAGCCAATCACAGTCGTCGATAGGCGGGTCTTCAACTCTTTTTTCTCCTAGCTAACGTCTCTGCACTGCCATTCATTATTTTCCCTCACGGGTGATGGGACCAGAAACTTCGGTAAGTCATTTTTGAAAATTATTTGTCTTTCCTTATTTAACACTTTACAAATACACGTAGATCCACCTTTTAACACAGGTTAATAATTTTCGGGCCAGGTTGTGATAGTAACACGACAGCTTTAATGCTAGCTAGCAACGTGTCTGATGTTAGCTTAAGTGTTGATGCGTAAAGTGTGATATTTTAGAGAAATAAAGTCAGTAAATTCAGTCTTAAACAACAGTTCCTATAGTGTGCTGGTGGCTCCAGGTTTTGTGTGTTGGTTAACTTCGCCTAACTTGCTAGGTTAATATGCTAAGTGCTGTGGTTAACGGAGTGCGGTGGTGCGTGGCTAACCGGAAGTAGTGCGTCACAGCCCGCCTTTCTGGAACATGATAATCCCCAGAGAATGTTTGAGCCGCAACAAATAAAAGCTCCACAACACGTAAAAGATCCACGAAACCAAGTGTTGGTTGTGTTTGCGTCCGTTTCTTACGTCTGCACCGTGTACTTTAAATAAGAGTTGTGTAAAATCACAGCTACACATGGAGTTAAAATGAATGGAATAAGAAAAACCAAGTATCACTGTTGTTATTAAAGAGGTTTTCTTTGTTCAGAAGAATACATTACATTTAACTTGTGTACACAGACCTGAACAACCTACTAAAAATCTGGATTTTCTTTCATATAGACATATTTATTTTCAAACCTCTGTGGGACTTATTAAGGAAATGGATTTTAAAAATAAAAGTGGATTAAGAGCTAAAGTAAAATTCCTTTGCTCACTTTAGAAAAATGACCTTTATTTTTGAGGCACCGTGATTTATTAATGACTTTGTCCTTTCAGGGTGTTTTTATGTTTATTTTTCATGAATTCTTAATGTAAAAAACTGTGAATAAAGGAACAATGGCTTCAATAACCATGAGCATATTTGACTGAAACACAATAAGAAAAATCTTAAATTAATTCCACGATTTAAAGAACAAAACAAAAATGTTTTCAGTGCAGAATGTATGTAATTTAACATCACCCCCCCCCCCCCCCCCCACTGGTGTCTAACTGACATCTCTTTTTCTTTAATTTTACAGTCTATCAAAGCAATGAGAGTTCAGTGAAACATGAGGAAAGAAATTGCAGCGGTGGTGTTTTTCCTGAAGAGGCTGGTGAAGAAAGGCGACAAGGTGGAGTCTGAGAAGGTGGATGTTTTTGTGGAGAGGCTGGCGGTAGCGCTCCAGGACAAGTTTAAAGGCCACTGGTATCCTGACCAGCCCAGCAGAGGCCAGGCCTACAGGTAGGACCAGGGTCAGCACAGGTTTAACTCTAACCCTGAAGGGGGGGGGGCATTAGGTTAAAGCGTGTGATGACACACTAGTGGGTGGGACGTTACACAGGTTTTCAGGACAATGTCTTTTGGAACATGGAGTTTTGGGTGTGAACTATTCTAGGCCTTTTTGTACTTCCTACTTTTATTATTATTATTAATATTAATATTATTATCATTATTGATTAACATTTTTTGGCCCAATCACTAATAATGCCAATCACAGAAGGAATTTTAAATGTGGATCCCTGTCATCTAGGTATGGATAGTTATAACTATTAAATATTTTAGTAATCCAGTATCTGTTGATTTAAATGTTTTTCATCCATTAATTGATTAATCAGATTAATTCCACATTTTAAAACCCTTTAACTTCTGATGCATCATTAGTGTTTTTCTTTGTAGGAGTTATTATAAATATTAATAATTGTGAACATACAATGGAGTGAAACTAAAAATAAACTCTCTGGGATTTGTTTGTTTTTACTATAGTTTACACTTTTGGTGTGATTTCCCTTTTTTTCACTGTATCTTTATAAACTGTTTTAACTGTAATTATTATTTAGAACCAAGTGCCAGAAAATATTTGAACTGATTATTTTTTTATTATTATTATTTTAAGAGCCCAAAACAAAACCTGCTGGGTCAAAGTTCAAATAGTTGTTGTTGAATGTGTTCCAGTTCACAGTCAAAGTTCAACATTCTGAGTGTTTCTGTTATTCCACCTGTTTTGACCCAAAAACACAGTAAAACTGAACCCCCTAAGGAACAGGAACACACACTGGCAGCAGCAGTGGTGGTGGGAGGGGGTTCCCCAGTAAATCGTACCCCAGTAATAGCAGTATTTTCCAACGTCATCCTGTCTCCTTGCTCGATAACAAATCTCGTGAGCCAGAATTTTAACGTGACAAGAACTCTCTCCAAATTCCATCTCATAAGATCTCGTCACAGCCCTACTAAATATTATTCCATTATTTGTACATTATTCAGTTTTTACTAATGGTTTTGTACAAGTGTGCGTGTCTGTCTCGTTTATCTGAACAGTGCTCTACACTAACTTTTTTTTCCAGGAGCACACGTGCCCCTAAGTTAAAAAATTTAGGAACACACAAAAAAAAATAGGGGCACAAGTCAGTTTTAGTTTTAAATGTTTATTTATTTACAGTGCAGTACTTACGCACAGATACCAACATTGTTGAATGACTGCTGTCATTTGTGTTAATTTAGAGCAGACCATAACATAACTTTGTATTATGGGATGTTTTGTCCTTTGATACATTTTAGAACGTTGTATTGGCTGCCTTGTTATTAGATCCATTTTAGAATGATTAACCCTTTAACTCCTGAGACTGAGACACAGTAAAAAATAAAATAAGATAAAATAAGCAACACAATGAACAAAAAACAGTCAAAGTGATCAGTAAAATGAACAAAAATGAATAATAAACCAACAAAATAATATGTAACATGAACAAAGTAAGACACTAACAGAACACAATTAAAGAAAAATAATAAAATAAACAAAACTGAAAAATAAACAAAATAATCAACATCAACAGAAACTAATATATATTCACAAAATAAGAAATAATGTGGAAAAAAAAAGGCAAAAAACAAAAACCCACAAAACCCAAAATAAAGTAAAAAAAAAAAAAAAGGAATAAATAACTAGTGTTGTAATTTGGTTCCAGTAGTTTTAGTTTGGGCTTTTTCTTTTTCTTAATCACTTGCTTTTCGACACCTGTACATCAGTTCCATGAACAAAATTCTCAGTAAAATAACAGTTAAAAAAACACTAAACCTACAGCCAGCTCATGTGTTAGATTAACACAACAAAATAAGAATTAAAATACAATAAACAAACCCGTAAGAATAGGCACTAAAGTTGAACAAGTTAAAGTACATTGATGAAGGAAAAGTCAAAAATATTTAGCAAAAATTAAACATTGAGTGAATGCACCTCGTTTGTGAAGGTCAGATCAGTGCTCAGTTATTCTGGACTCGTTGTGTTGAACAGTGATTGGCTGGAAGCACTACAAATTAATTGGCGGAGAAAATCAGTGGGAGAAGATCATTACCATATAGCACGCGTTCTAGCACGCGTTATGGAACGCGTGCCATTGCGCGCGCGTACCAGAGCGTGTCCTGTAACACGTGATAGCGCGCCAGTGCGCATGCTAGAACACGTTCTGTAACGCGTGATATAATAAAGACAACGCGTGGCTATGTGAACACTTTGTCTTGTCAAAAATGATAGGCTGACATGCTCACGGTGGCCTCCGTGGTGGTAACGTAACGTGATACTATGCGCTACCGCCTGGCTGCCGCCCGCGCGCATAAACGTTCGACTATATGGAGGCCTTTAAAAGCAAAGTTGCATCGGATGGTCCAATCACAGACCTATAGAAATAGTGTATAGGTCTGTGGTCGCACTGGCGTCATCCTGTGTGCTGTCAGAGGCAGCTGGAGAAAAAAAGAGACTTTAACTTACACGCCGGCATTACGGCTGTGCCAGAGCTGACCGCGTTGATGCCTGTTTACAATTCTTAACGTTACCCGCTACAAAAAAGCGGCGACGCGACATAAAAACAAAAATCGATTTTCCAGCAACTTAGTATCTAATTAGATACCAAGGGTCAATATCGATTTAGTGTCTAAAATCGATTTTTTTTTGACAACCCTAGTGTGTCTTATTGTGTGCTGCAAGAAGCACTCGCACATGTGCGACTGTTTTGTTTTCCTCGTTCGCATGATGAAATATTATCTGAACCTGCTTTAACCTCACTAGGGTCACGGGGGCCTAATCCAGCTACAATGGGCAAAGGCGGGGTACACCTGTGCTTTTATTTTCTCACTTTGTAAACATTTAGCCTATTAGGACACCTAATGGAAATCAGCCTTTGTGCTGTAATCTGGCATATATATATATATAATTTTTTTGTAATTTTTTTTTTATTATTATTATTTTTTCCTCCCCGGTGTGGTCTAAAACAGTCTAAAGTTCAGAAACTTAAAATGTCTTAAAAACAACCATATTTTCATCCAGGTCTAAAATTAAATTTTCTAAAGTCTTAAGGTTTTGGTTTTTTTTTGTCCGTTCCCAGAGACGTTTGTGGAGAAGGAAAACAAAAGTGTCTGTTACTGTTTCCACTGTCAGCTGATGAAAACTAATAATTTGGCGTCAGTGTGTTCTGTACCTTTGTTTTGGTTCCAGTTCTAGTGTCCGTGGAACGGTATCTTATTTAGAAATGACAGTGATATGTTTTGATGATCAGTGTGTAGAGGAACAGCGCCACACTGCTTCTTTAGTTTTACTACTTTAGTTTTGCTTTGCTCACGTTTTGACACTCAGCCTTCATCAGAGTCTTCATCATCACACTCTTCCTCTACAGGCTGTTTTCATATTTTGTTAAGATGTTCTGTTGTGCTGTCACTGATGCATGTGTTTCCAGTGGATGAACAAACGTATACGAACAATGGACAAACTGAGACAAATCCTAAATTCCTGAAACATTTGTGCTGATTTAAGAGTGAAACATGTGACCCCCCCCCCCAGACAAATGATCCTTTTGGTTGACCTTAATCTCAAATAGTGAGTTTGTTTTGTGTCCTGTTAGCCTACTAGCTATGCTACAGAAGAGCGTGTCTACCTACTGGAAAAGAGGATGATGACGCGTTCACACACGTGTTCTATGCACTCCTACATGTGTTGAGTTTGACACTTTGTTGAACAGAGGATTAAAAAATAGAAATGAATTTAAATGTTGCATTTTCCCGCTCGTTTATTTATCAGATTAGACATTTGGTACTAGAAAAAAATTTAAAAAAGCAATGTTGGTACCAGCCAAAATGTTCACATCTGTGCGTCCCATTACAAAGTGACGTAGTTTTGAGAATCAAATATGTTTTTTTTTTTTTTTTTTTTTTTTATTTGGGGGGGGTTGACATGTTGGTCTAAAATTTAACTCAGTGATTCTTGCAAGAACCCTGACTTTTGTGATTTGTCGTCATGTTTGCAGAAGCAGCAGATGACCATCATCATTAGGTTGTTTTGGGTGCTCCTATCAGCCCCACAGGTGTTTGACACATGGAGTTAAAAGGTTGTGTGTTTTTTCCAGGTGCATCCGTGTGAACAGGTTCTGTCGACAGGATCCAGAGCTGCTCCGGGCCTGTAGAGAGAGCGGCGTCCGCTACGAAGACCTGGCGCTGCCGCGGGAGTTCACTCTGTGGGTGGATCCAGGAGAGGTCTGCTGCAGGTGAGCGAACACCTGGACCTTTACTGCAGGAGGGGTCAAAGGTCATGCTAGTTCAGTTTCACATTCAGCTCAATAGGATCTGAAAAGAACCAGAACAGTCCAAAAATTAAAGAGTCAAATGACGTTCTGATAATGTTTACATCAACAACTGAAGAAAAGTGACATTTTTCATATTTTTTTGCCTCAGTTTTATCAGTTTGTCATTTGCACATGTGCAGAACAACTGACATTTCCATTAGAAATACACTAAACATTTAGTAACAGGCAGAATATTTGTTTATTATTTATTTTAACAGTATCTGTGCTTCACCATGTATGAAAAGTGCTATAGAAATAAAGTTTAATTTCCTATGCTCTATATATAGTAGTTACTATTCTACATGAATATCAATGAAATAATTTATTTATTTATATATTTTTTCTCCTTTCCCTATAACTATCAAGTTATATTTGTCTTGTTGGGTCACATCATCTGAACCCACTTTATCCTCATTAGGGTCATGAGGGTCACAGGGGGTCTACTCCAGCTCCAGCAGGTGAAGGTGGGGTCAGAGGTCACCCTGTATGAGTCTCCAGTTCATCTCAGGACTGAACATATACAGTGAGAGTAAAAAGTATTTGATCCCTTGCTGATTTTGTTGGTTTGCCCACTAATAAAGACATGATCAATCTATACTTTTAATGGTAGATGTATTCTAACATGAAGAGACAGAATATCAAAACGAAAATCAAGAAAATAACTTGAAGGAATATATATGAATTTATTTGTATTTCATTGAGGGAAATAAGTATTTGATCCTCTAGTATGCATTAGGAGTTCTGGCTTTCACAGACCAGTTACACACTCCCAATCAACTTGTTACCTGAATTGAAGACACCTGTTCTAAATAATCACCTGTATAAAAGACACCTGTTCACAGAATCAGACAATCAGACAGATTCCAAACTCTCCAGCATGGGTAAGACTAAAGAACTCTCTCAGGACCTCAGAGACAGGATTGTTGACCTGCACAAATCTGGAATGGGCTACAAAAACATTAGCAAGATGCTGGGTATTAAAGTAACAACCATTGGTGCAATTGTGAGAAAATTTAAGGAGTATAACATGACCATCAATAGACCTCGGTCTGGTGCTCCACAGAAGATTTCACCTCGTGGGGTGGCAATGATCATGAGGACAGTGAGAAATCGGCCTGCAACCACACAGCGGGAGTTAGTGAATGACCTCAAGGCAGCTGGGACCACAGTCACCAGGAAAACAATTGGCAACACTTTGCGCCGCAATGGATTAAAATCCTGCAGTGCCCGAAAGGTACCCCTGCTTAAGAAGGCACATGTGGTGGCTCGCCTAAAGTATGCCAATGATCACCTCAAAGATGCACAAAGTGATTGGGAGAAGGTTCTGTGGTCAGACGAGACCAAAATTGAACTATTTGGCCTAAACTCTACTCGTCATGTGTGGAGGAAGAAAAATGCTGCCTATGATCCCAGGAACACTGTGCCCACCGTCAAGCATGGTGGTGGAAACATTATGTTTTGGGGGTGTTTCTCTGCCAAAGGCACAGGGCTACTTCACCGCATCAGTGGGAAGATGGATGGAGCCATGTACCGAGCAGTCCTGAGGGACAACCTCCTCCCCTCTGCTAGGAAGCTGAAAATGGGCCGTGGTTGGGTCTTCCAACATGACAACGACCCGAAGCATACAGCAAAGGCAACAAAGGACTGGCTCAAGAAGAACCATATTAAGGTCATGGAGTGGCCCAGCCAGTCTCCGGACCTCAATCCAATCGAAAATCTATGGAGAGAGCTGAAGGTCCAAGTTGCCAAGCGACAGCCCACCAACCTTAATGATTTAGAGAGGATCTGCAAAGAAGAGTGGGCCAAAATTCCCCCTGATATGTGTGCTCACCTTGTGGTTAACTACAACAAGCATTTGACCGCTGTGCTTGCAAACAAAGGCTTTGCCACCAAGTATTAAGTGCTTTCGGATAGAGGGATCAAATACTTATTTCCCTCAATGAAAAACAAATGAATTAAAATAAATTCTTTGAAGTTATTTTCTGGATTTTCATTTTGATAACCTGTCTCTTAATGTTAGAATACATCTACCATTAAAAGTATAGAATGATCATGTCTTTATTAGTGGGCAAACCAACAAAATCAGCAAGGGATCAAATACTTTTTACTCTCACTGTATAGACAAACAATCACTGTCACATTCACACCTATGGGTGATTTAGATTAACCAGTTAACCTATCAGTGCATGTGTTTGGATGGTGGGAGGAGCCAGAGTACCTGTTGAAAACCCACACAGACACGAGGAGAACATGTAAACTCCACACAGAAAGGTCTGGTGTGGGAATAGAACCAACAACCTTCTGTCTGTGAGGCACCAGTGTTAAATTAACCCAACTGTCTTGTTGGGTTAATTTATTTTATTACTGTGTCTGTCCTTGTACATATAACCAAGAAAAATGGAAGACTTCTGAATTTTAATGTATAAATTGTTGAAATTGAAATAAAACTAGGTTGCTAGAGAAAAAAATAAAGTAAAATGTGTATATGTATGTGTGTGTGTGTGTGTGTGTGTGTGTATATGTATATATATATATATATATATATATATATATATATATATATATATAAACAAATTGTCACTGTAGAGCTTTGGTCTATGTCCACAAATCATATTTGAAATTAATTTGGAAATGAATGTAAATCGACTAATATTCATTAATTATATTACTCTGAAAAAACCTCACATTAAAATTCAATATTATATTCAGTCCACCAGGGGGCAGTATTCAGTTAAATATGTCAAATATTCTGTTGTTTCCAACCATTACTGATAAATCATGCAGTGGCAGGAATGAACATTATTATCAGCTGATACTTTAAAGTTACATCATCCACAAACATCATCTTATGTCTGTTGTCTTGTTGTGTGTGAAACACTGTTCCTTAGTTTTCCTGGTTGTCTGTTACTGATGAAAGCCTCTAAACTGTTAGCTAAACTGTTAGCTAAACTGTTAGCTAAACTGTTAGCCTCATTAACAATCAAAAGGGAACAGGACTGACCACTGATCACTGTGGTTCTGTAGCAGCTGGACGCTAACATCTACAGGTGTCCAGATAAACCCACCATTCATAGATTTCCTCAGACATAAAAGAAAAAAAAAAGTGTCCTGAACTGAAAACTTTTACAACCACATTCACAAAAATAAAATAAAATAATGGGTTCTAAAATGAAGAGCTGCTTAATATCTGTTCAAACATCTTTTTTTATATGTTCTATAAAACTCCAATTATATTTGAATGTTAAAAATAAAAGTCAAAGTCGACTGTAACTCACTGTCGTAAAATAATCATCATTTATAAACGATATGAACCAACGGTAATAACAGAAGACAGTGTTTTAAATGACTGTCATGTGTTCAGTTTGTACTTTATTTATTTTCACATGTTTGTTGTTGTTTATTTCTTTCCCATAATCCTCCCTCAGACCCTTCTGTCGTTCTCCAGGTGAATTAATACTTTTTATCTTTTGTCAGATACGCTGAACACAACCCCTGCTTTTCCGTCGCCTCCTTCTCCACCGACGATGAGGAGGATAAAGACGTGTGGAGGAAGGTGAGCAGCGCTCTGGAGAGGGTGACGTCTGACTACCACTCTGGTTCTTCTTCTGATGAGGAGACGTCCCACTGTTCGCCTGTTCCCAGAAGCCCCTGCACCCAACAGGTATTTAAGAAAAGCTGATACGTTCACAAACTGGAAAAGGATCCGAACCACTGGAAAAACAACTATTAGGTTTTTATTAGAACTGGGCAAAAAAATCGATTTAGATTTAAAATTGAGTTTTATGACAAAATCGATTCATATTTTAGGAAAATCGTGCAATCCGATTCCCCTCCACACGCACTTTTTTTCCTCACAAAAATAAAACCATGAACCAGGCTGCTTAACCGTAGTTGCACATTTGAAGCGAAAGCATCCAATGGGGGGGGGGGGGGGCAGAACTCTTAGAAAAGACAGACTAGCGCTGCCAGTACTTCTTCAAAATGTTCAACAAACACTGAAAGCTTTTCTCGTGGCACACCTTATCAGAGTCCTGCACGGTTCTGATTTTGACATACCGCAACCGCCCGTACCCGTCATGTTTAAACTCCGACCCGTTTTCCGACGAAAAAATCCGCACCCGAACGACCCCGCTATAAATGAACCCGATATCTGAACCGAACCCGTATCCAGCACAACATTTTTCACCCGTTTCGTGAAAATTTGCAGTTCACCCACGGGTACCCGAACCCGTGCAGGACTCTGCACCTTATGATAAACATGGAGCACGATGTGGAGCGATAACAGACACAATAACATCATATATCCAAAATATTAGTAACATGTTCAGGTTTATTGAAGTAGTTTGATTGATAATAAGGTTTTGTTTTATTTTGTCCTTACAAAGTAAAAATGTTACTAGTTTTATTTTTATCTGACTTTTGCACTACTACGTTTTTTACAATGTTTTTCATATAATATGAGTATTAATGTATATTGTTTTAGTTGTTAAAATATTTTAAGTTTTCTTTTTTTCAACAAAATGTATCTTTTACACTATTTTTTTTGCACAGTTTTTCCTGTAACAGTGGTGGATATGTCTGGACTTACTACAGTTCATGTAGACAAAGTCTCAGGTTACAGTTGCACCTTTTGCACAAATGATTTATTATTTACACTTATTTGTAGAAGTATTTTTGTTTTACATGTTATTTAATTAAAAAAGAAAACGAAAGAAACCACGTTTCTAGTGTTTTCATTTCATGCAGTTCACCCACGGGTTCGGGTACCCGTGGGTGAACTGCAAATTTTCACGAAATGGGTGAAAAATGTTGTGCTGTGTCGGATACGGGTTCGGTTCGGATATCGGGTTCATTTATAGCGGGTCGTTCGGGGTGCGGATTTTTTCGTCGGAAAACGGGTCGGAGTTTAAACATGACGGGTTACGGGCGGTTTGCGGTATGTCAAAATCAGAACCGTGCAGGACTCTGATAAGGTGTGCCACGAGAAAAGCTTTCAGTGTTTGTTGAACATTTTGAAGAAGTACTGGCAGCGCTAGTCCTCTCCCCCCCCCCCCCCCCCATTGGATGCTTTCGCTTCAGATGTGCAACTACGGAAAGCAGTCTGGTTCATGGTTTTTTTTTTGCGAGGAAAAAAAGTGCGTGTGGAGGGGAATTGAATTGCACCATTTTCCTAAAATATGAATCGATTTTGTCATAAAACTCGATTTTAAATCTAAATCGATTTTTTTTTTTTGCCCAGCTCTAACATGAACTACTACAATTAATACAGATTAATTGTAGTAGTTACGAGAGTTAATAGTCGTATAGTTTTTAATGAAAAAAAAAAGTTTTTTTAATTTTATGAAAATTTTCATTAATGTAAATGAATCTTCGTCCACATTGTGAAGAATCAGATTCAAACCTTTTAAATCATCTGTTCCTGTGTTTGACCCCGTCTTGACCTCTTCTTTTTTCTCTCTCTCTCTTAGACCATGAATCCGTCCGCTCCATCATGGCATCCCAAGAAGCCGCTCCAGGTCAAAGGTCACCCTCCCGCCAGACCTCCTTTTGGCTTCAGAGCTCGGAACAAACCCCCCCACGCCCTGCGGCACCTGTGGGCGCCCCCCGGGTACCGGCGAGGAGGGCCCGGGTACTGGGAGGCGTCACACTGTTACAGTTAAGAGTGGAGGAGCGTCGTTAACACTGGACATTAAAGCTGGAAAAACTAAAACATTTAACACGACTGAACCACGTTTTTAAAAAAAACCACAAGAACTTTTTCTATTTTAAATATTGTTTTTGATAAAATGAAGAAGAAAAAGAAAAAAACTACAACTTTTGCACTTTAGACCATTTGTTCTAGTTGAAATAAACCACTTGTATTTGTTTAGATAAAAGTTTGCGTATTCACCTGTTACTGTATTTTCTACGACGGCAGACGTACGTTCTTAACCTCTGTGGTGATTTATTTATTCAGTGTGTAGATCTATGGACTTTTATTATTAAACACTTTCCAGGCATCGTCAACACTTTGTGCTTTTTTTTTTTTACTCCAACTCACACTTAACCCTTGTGCGGTCCTTCGTAAAAGACACACTGGCTGTGTCCTACAATCGGGTCTTAAAAACCCAGATTCCAAAGTTCAGTTCCATAGACTCATCACCCCCCCCCCCAAGGATATATTACTGTTTTCAGTAGTAAGCAATGGCATCCTACAGTACGTATAAAAAGGTACATTTGTGAACCACCGGCTCTCTTTGACCCGAAGGACCGCACAAGGGTTAAGTTTAATTCAGGGGTCAAAGGTCATGTTCACCTACATTTTATCTAAAGTAGGGCATTAACGACTTCAGTTTTCAACTTATCCGTCAATAATCCTTTTGTGCTGGTTTGGTTTTCTCCTCTTTTTCTGATCTTTTTTTTTTTTTTTTTATTGAAGGACAGTTGGTGGTTGTAATAACACATCACCTTACAGTCTTTAATTACAATAGCACCGCCTGTTGGTTTCTGTCCCCGTTCGTCCTGTCCGTCCTGTCCAGTCTTTGTTTCCTCCTCACATCACTGAGGTGCAGCACTGCACTCACTGGCTTGTAAGGGAGAGTTCTAATGGGGGATGTCTGCTCAGCTTTCGGGGAGGACCGCTGATGGTCACACACATGCACTAAATAGTCTAGTATATGTCTGCAAGACTGGAATATGTACTGATCTGAAACACTGTTAAAAGATATTAAAAATAAATAAATAAATACATGAATAAAATAAGTGAATGAATAGAAAAATAAAATAAGAGCAAAATGCAGAAAACTTAGAAAAAAAAGGAAGAAAAAAGGGAAAAGAAGGAAGGGAGGAAAAAAGAAAACAATAAACAACAAAAACAACTATTTACCTACTTTCCTATCTGCTCATTTGTTTTTAGTTTTATTTTTTTTTGTATATATGTCTGTTTAGTACTTCAGTTATTGATAATTGGTATTGTTATTATTGTTATTTTATTTATCATTTTTGTACTATGCACTATATTACTATAAGATGAATTTAGGTTATTGGGGAAGTGAAGAAGGGGTAGAATTAAATAAGCTTATGCTTCATCCTACTGCTTTTCGGACATGTCATTGTTATTATTATTATTATTATTATTGCTGTATTGATTATTGTTGCACTTTGCACGTTTGAAATAAATCATTCAAATCAAATCAATAAAGTCGGAGTTGCGTCGACTTGTCGTGATGATGTCATCACATTGTCAGCAGAGAAATAACAGACACGCGACTAAAAAAACAAAAACAAACCAAAAACACGGACACACGTCTGTCCAGTAATGAGCGACTTGTATTAAAGTTCAGTAACAACGTAACAATGTTTACTAACAACATTTAACTGCAACAGAACAAAGGCTAACGTTAGCAAAGAGTTTTGTGTTAAATGTAAGTGAACATATGAACCCACGGCTCAAAAACTGGACTGTCCACACGTCTGTCACATGTCCTCACTTTATATATTATGTGTCATAAGTTTAAGACCAATAAGATGAACACAACACTGTTTATATCATGTGTTTGGAGGAAAAAAAGACTGTGTTGTCTGCGCTGTTTATCACATGTTAGCTAATGCTGCTGCTATCAT
Organism: Siphamia tubifer; assembly: GCA_020466265.1. NCBI lineage: Eukaryota > Metazoa > Chordata > Actinopteri > Kurtiformes > Apogonidae > Siphamia > Siphamia tubifer. Next base: position 47,393,242 of record CM035796.1, read on the forward strand.
TCACATTAGCCCGTACCTCTACAGATGGTTGTGATGTTTTTGTTTTGTTTTTTTTCATTTAAAGTGAAGTATTTCCACGTGTGCATGTGTGTCTGTCACTGTTGTTTTGTTAGCCCACCACAACTGCAGGGGTCTTGTTTATGTCTGGTCTGTGTTTACATACAGAGAGTCGACATTTTACTTAATACCCGAATCTGAAGTGAAGAAATAATAATACATAAATAATAATGTCAACTGCAAATGTTTAACTGTATTTCTAGAGTGAAAAAAGTTAACATTAAACAACAAAAGCACTCTGACAAGGCAAACCCCCCCCCCCCTGAAGGAAGAGAGGTCCCCCAAGGAGGTTTTAAATGAGTCTGTCGACAGGATTCCACAAAGTTCTGAACACATTTAGATAAAATCTTCAGGGTGTGTTGGAAGTGTCACAAATAACAAATGATTTAATTTTGGATCCTGGATCACTTTGAAATTTGTTGCGATAAATGGAGAAGGAGTTTGAAACTGATCCAGGATCTCTTCCGGATCAACACCAAAATGAAATCATTTGTTGTTCACATCCTGAAGATTTGATCTAAATCCGTTCAGATCTTTCCTGTTGACAGACTAGGAACTTCATGAAACATATTAAATCTGTGATCTTGTCCAATCACTAATAATCATTATGTTAAATCAATACATGTTGAAAACGGCTCATCTCTGCTGTGACGACGTGAAAATTCAATATGGCGTCAGGTCAGAAGGAGTGAGTGGATTCAGCTTAAACTGTTTCATCCTTATGTCTCCTTCTACATGACTAAATCAGAACGATCTGTCAACGTTTGGAGTAAGAACAGAGGACATGTGTACGAACGCAGACAAACCATTAAAGGTGTCGTTCCTCTGAAAAACTCTTTTGTCCTTTTGGAATCTGACGGCTCACCCAGCGTTACTGTAGTGATGGCTCACCCAGCGTTACCGTAGTGATGGCTCACCCAGCGTTACCGTAGTGATGGCTCACCCAGCGTTACCGTAGTGATGGCTCACCCAGCGTTACCGTAGTGATGGCTCACCCAGCGTTACCGTAGTGATGGCTCACCCTGTGTTACCATGGTGACGGCTCACTCAGCGTTACCATGGTGACGGCTCACCCAGCGTTACCATGGTGACGCTAGCATTAGCATCTACTAGAGCAGACGGCGCCACAGTAGCTGCTGCACAAACTGTAAAAAACTGTTGGATCAAACTGGTTCATGTGTCTCTGTGGAAATAAAAACTGTTTTTTTACTGCACGTTTTCAAAACAAGTGACGTCACCAAACCTAGCTGGATGTTACTCTGGGATGGTAAACACACACAGAGCCAGAGGGGAGGGGGGGAGTGTTCCTTCACACATTCTGAGCCAATCACAGATGCCTCATCAGCGCGTCACAGCAACATTAATGAAAATGGAAACAAACCTTTAAAACATAAACACACAAGACATAAAACAGAAATAGACACAAAATGCCTTGAAGACCAACATGAGGACTAA
>CM035796.1:47399753-47447253 GCA_020466265.1 Siphamia tubifer
GGTTAAACTAGTTGAAGTTTGGGTCAGATTGTGTGGTTTTTGGATCCATTTATCTGTTCTGTGTTAAAGCTGTGGATCCATGACAGAAAACTGGTGGTTAAACTAGTTAAAGTAGTTAAACTAGTTAAAGTGTGGATAGTATTGTATATTTTTGGATCCAGTTGTGTGTTAAACATGTTCATCCTGGGACACAACAGAAAACTTTTCCACATTAGTTTAAAACTGGAGTCATTTTTTCATGTGTGTGTGTGTTCAGTGTGTGTGTGTGTGTTCAGTGTGTGTTCAGTGTGTGTTCAGTGTGTGTGTGTGTTCAGTGTGTGTTCAGTGTGTGTGTTCAGTGTGTGTGTTCTGTGTGTGTGTGTGTTCTGTGTGTGTGTGTGTTCAGTGTGTGTTCAGTGTGTGTGTTCTGTGTGTGTGTTCAGTGTGTGTTCTGTGTGTGTGTTCAGTGTGTGTGTTCAGTGTGTGTTCAGTGTGTGTGTGTGTGTTCAGTGTGTGTGTGTGTGTGTGTGTGTGTGTTCAGTGTGTGTGTGTGTGTGTGTTCAGTGTGTGATCACATGTATGTGGGTGGTTTCACATGATCCACTGACATTTCAGTTTCATCCACTTCGTCACAAACCATAATTATTCAACCATCCAAACTCATCAAACACAATAGTTAATTTGTCAAATACTAACGTGTGTCATGTGACTAAAACAGACAGAAAACAAAACCATGGAACAAATAAAAGCAATATTTTTTCCCAGTGGGACCATTTAAAACCTGGTGCGTCGCTGCTGACACGCCCTGTGGATTTAGACTCAGTCCCATTTCAGCCTTTAGCCCGAGGGCGTTGAATTAAAATTTTGACATTCCAATACAATTTGAATGTTATAAAAAAAAAAAAAAGACGTTCAAATGAATATTAGAATCTGTATTTGGTATTATTAGGACTATTTATTTGACTTTCGTGAATGTGGTTGTAAACTTTTTCAGTTCAGGTTCCATTTTCTTTTTTTAACACTTGAGGAATTTATGTAAAGTGTGAATGTGAAGGTCATTATCTTTGGGTTTATCTGAGCACCTGTAGATGTTAGTGCCCAGCTGGTATGTAACCAACAGGTCAGTGGTCAGTGGTCAGTGGTCAGTCCTGCTCATTCATGAGGTCGATGGAATGTCACAGTTTCACTCTGGAAAATGTAGAAGGCTACGTCCAGACGAGTCTGGTACGGGTTTAGTTTTGAAACCGTGTCAAAAAGATGATGTAAAAATGGAAATGTTTCTGTAAAAAATCTGCATCAGCATGGGGACGAAACGCTGCTGAAAATGATGCAGTTGACATGCCACACCCCTATGAGCGCTGTAAGCAGGGCTCTACAGTGCGCCCATTTCACTCGCATTTGCGAGCAAATATTTCATCATGAGAACGAGGAAAACAAAACAGTCGCACATGTGCGAGTGCGTCTTGCAGCAACACAATAAGACACACAGACCTGAGGAGTTAATTATGGCAAAAGCCAAAGTGTTCACATAGCCACGCGTTGTCTTTATTATATCACGCGTTACAGAACGCGTTCTGGTACACGCACTGGTGCGCGCAATGGGCACGCGTTCTAGCACGCGTTCCATAACGCGTGCTAGAACGTTCCATAACGCGTGCTAGAACGTTCCATAACGCGTGCTATATGATCACTTTGACTGTTTTTTGTTCATTGTGTTGTTTATTTTATCTTATTTTATTTTTTACTGTGTCTCAGTCTCAGGAGTTAAAGGGTTAATCATTCTAAAATGGATCTAATAACAAGGCAGCCAATACAACGTTCTAAAATGTATCAAAGGACAAAACATCCCATAATACAAAGTTATGTTATGGTCTGCTCTAAATTAACACAAATGACAGCAGTCATTCAACAGTGTTGGTATCTGTGCGTAAGTACTGCACTGTAAATAAATAAACATTTAAAACTAAAACTGACTTGTGCCCCTATTTTTTTTTTGTGTGCTCCTAAATGTTTTAACTTAGGGGCACGTGTGCTCCTGGAAAAAAAAGTTAGTGTAGAGCCCTGGCTGTAAGCCACTCCCACCGGATACGAGATAACAGTAGCAGTCGTGCGCATGCTCCCACATCCTAGGGCGGCTGTGGGTCAGTTGGTAGAGTGGGTCGGCTAATGACTGAAGGGTTTGCGTCCCGGTTCTGTCTGTCCACATGTCCAAGTTTCCTTGGACAAAGACAATGAACCCTGAGTCTCCCAGTAGGACTGACAGAACCTTAGAAACCTACTGGTGTATGAGTGTGTGTGAATGGGTGAATGTGAAGCTAATGTAAAGATGGTGGAACATTTATTTATTTTATCCTTTTTCTACCGGCGTGGGTGTGACCACACGTTTACTGTTCAAGATGGGTGCAGAAACGGCACCGTGTCCAGATCTTCCCACTCTGGGACCAAGTTTTCCAAGATATTGTTTTGGGGTTCCCATGAGACTGGTCCCATTTTGATGAAAGGCCAATCCATTAAGAAAGTATGTCGGTTTCATGTGAATTAATTTCTGTGCAGACGGGGTCTAAGGCCCTGTCCCATTTCTCCCCCTAACCCTAAAATTTCCCCTAACCCTAGATTTTGCGCGTTCATGTGTAGGGGTAGGGTGTCCCATTACCTAGGGGAGCAAGTGGGAGTGTGAGTTTGCCCTTAAAATCAACCCTCAAAATGTAGTGAGGTTGGTTGCGGACTTCGTTTTGAGTGGAAGATGAAATTACCCATGATGCATTGCGAGCTTGTCAAGCTAGCGGTAATGCTAACGTTAATGTTATAAATCGCCAACTATTGAAGAAAAAATACATTAGAATATTTAAATAAACAACATACCTGAGACAAGACTGAAAGGCAAAGTAGACGGCGAATGCGTCTTCTGTTTGCCACATTTCTTCTCTGCGCATCCCGAAGGTAAATAAACAGAACCAACACAACAGGTAACACAGCTGGGACCGCCATTTGTCCTCCGTGTAAATAGTAGTCAGCTGCTGTCAGTCTCGCGGAGGGGTGGTTTCATATTTGGCGGGGTAGACTTGTCAGCGTGTGACGTCAGCACGTTTGTTACATTCACTTGGCGAGTGGTGTCCCATTTTCAGGGGGAATTATTTCCCCTTGATGAGTGGAATTTACTTTTTAGGGGCACTTAAAACCAAGTGGAAGTTTTAAGGGGGACAAATGGGACGGGGTCTAAGTGTCATAAGTTAACAAAGTGAGCAGGTAAAACTAATGTGTGAGTGTTTTACATATGGGGTCTGTTTTTGTACCTGCTCACTTTGGAAATGTTCCCTGTTGATTGTCAATGAGGCTAACAGTTTAGCTAACAGTTTAGCTAACAGTTTAGAGGCTTTCATCAGTAACAGCCAACCAGGAAAACTAAGGAACCGTGTTTCACACACAATAAGACAACAAACAAAAGATGATGTTTGTAGATTATGTAACGTTAAAGTATCAGCTGATTCTAATCATTCCTGCCACTGCATGATTCATCAGTAATGGTTGGAAACACGACGCAGTATTTGACTGAATACTCCCCCTGTTAGACTGAATACAGCGCAGACCTCCATCAAGGTAGACCCCCCCCCATTACCACCAAAATCTAATAATTTCCAGATCTACCCATTACCAACCTACCCTGAAAATGTCATGAAAATCTGTCCAGAAGTTTTTGACTTACCTTGTACACAAAGGAACATCCATACCAACTAACATCACCTCCTTGTCGGAGGTAATAAATATTAGAATATTATTCGAATATCCACATTAATTTCCAAATCAAATTTGAATATGATGTCTGGTCAAAGGTCAAAGGTCTACTCACCCCTTCCTCTCTTTAGTGCGTCCAGGTGTAGGGGTAGGGCTGTGTCAGTTCAGGTTAAGGCAGAGGGGTAGGGGGAAGGGGAGGGGCTTCAAACTCCTAACGCAGATTTTCCAGAGGGGAACGAGAAATTTCCCAGAATACAATGCCGATGTTTTTAAAAATGGCATCTACGACAGAAGTACACACTAGTAGTATTTTTAATGAACAGTTTTTTCAGTTGTGATAACGGTTGTATTGTATTGTTGTATTTGACATGTAGTAATGGGTGGATGGGTAGCACTTCTGTGATTGGACGCAGATATTATTAAAAACATCTGTTCATATCCAGAAGAACGACACAACTACAGCAGCACACGTTAGTTTAGTTGTGGTTAAAGCTATAGTTTTTAGTTCCGTAACAACTGGTGAAGTGAAATGATGACGTAGGTGAGTGTTGAGGGGGGTGTCCCAGTTCAAACCCTACCCCTTATAGAGACCCCTGTAACTGGCTCAAAACTAACATTACATAACGACATCTACAAATGTCATTTTTTTAGTCATTTTTAGTCATTTTTCTTCATGCCTTTACTAACGTTATTTGTTCAGTGTTCGATTGTAAATGTTTACATTTGGATTATTTTAATATTTCCTGTAGATTTACTACAGGTTTCTGCGGACAGTAAAGTAAGATATTGATTGTTCGAGGAATACGAGCATATTTCTATATGACACGTGACAAACACTTTGAATTTTGAATATATTTTCATGTAAAGATGTAAAACTGTCAGTGGGAGGAGAAAAATAGATTATACTCTGAGAAGGAACCTGTCATTGTCTGACATGTAATGTGTTCTGACGGGTTTAACACATTACTGGCATTGACTGGTGTGTGTATGTATATATATATATATATATATATATATATATATATATATATATATATATATATATATATATATATATATATATATATATATATATATATATAAAATGTTTTTTTTTTAATGTGTTTTGTTGAAAATATTCATTCATTTTTATTTATTATTTTATTTTAATATATTTAATGTCTTATTTATTTATTTATTTATTTATTTATTTGTTTGTTAAATAAAAAAATCCATTCATTTGTTGTTTTAAATGAATTAAATGATTTCAGTTACAGAAGGATGAGAGTCAAACATATATTCAGAGTGTTTTTGTCACAGATGTTAAAATGTCACTTCTTTCCTCATCCTTCACGTCTGTAATAATCCACTGTCACTGTATCTGCTCTGAAACCTTCAACCCTGTCTGCAATATTTGGTTTCGTGTGAGTGGGCGTGGCTTTGTAATGGGCGTGGCTCTGTCATGCCTTGGAATCTGGACTGAAACCACCGCTGGCTCCGCCCACTCTAAACAAATATGTGAAACTTCCTCCTCCTGTGTTTGTTTTTAAAGTCACATAGTAGATTTGGAATGTTTGTGTTTGGACCTGCAGAGTAGAGAGGATGGTCCACTTCTAGTCCAGTTCTAGTCCAGTCCAGTTCCAGTACCAGTTCTAGTCCAGTTCCAGTCCTAGTCCAGGTCCAGTCCACTTCTAGTCCAGTTCCAGTACCAGTTCTAGTCCAGGTCCAGTCCAGTTCCAGCTGATCAGAGCAGAAGCAGTGGTTAATGACCGTGGTCTTTGTGGGACGTCCTCCACCGTCCTCTGGTCTCAGCTGCACTCACTGTTGTTTACCTCTTTTGTCTCAGCAAACACAGCCTTGTCTGCACTAGTTGGGGCTCATTAGCATCTTAATGGCGTCGCAGCCTCGTCGTTTGGCCATCGTTCCACTCCAGTGGACGAGAACAGTGTTCGCCAGACTCATCGAATTCCTTTGACATAGATTAGAAAATATACAATTGTTTTAACCTCCCTGTAATAACAACAACTCAAGTGTTTCTGCTCCATTTTCTGTGCTCCATTTGTGCAACAGGCATCAAATGTAATATGGTAATAATATGGTAATAATATGGTAATAATATGGTAATACGGTAATAATACAGTAATAATACAGTAATAATATGGTAATAATATGGTAATAATATGGTAATAATACAGTAATAATATGGTAATAATATGGTAATACGGTAATAATACAGTAATAATATGGTAATAATACAGTAATAATATGGTAATAATATGGTAATAATACAGTAATAATATGGTAATAATATGGTAATAATACAGTAATAATACAGTAATAATATGGTAATATGGTAATAATACAGTAATAATATGGTAATATGGTAATAATACAGTAATAATATGGTAATAATATGATGATAATAAAATAATATAATAATAATAATAATAATAATAATAATAATACGGTAATAATATGGTAATAATAAAATAACAATCATATAATAATAATAATAATCATAATAATATGGTAATAATATGGTAACAATGCGATAATAATACGGCAAACATTTTCATTTACACACCAGCTCCATTTACATGAGTTTTAATTCAGTTATTTATTCTGAATAAAATATGAAATGTTAATTCCAAAGAAAGGTTTCCATGGAAACAGGTATATTCCACTCTAGTTAATTGGTCTTCTAGAGTTGGAGGTACAGAGGGTTCTGATTGGCTAACACGTGTGCTGTGGTTGGCTAACGGCCTTTTTTTATTGGGCTTTATTTTGTTCTCATGCTGCACCTCTCCTGTACTCCTCTAGGGGAGGCCCCGCCCCCAGGGGAGGCCCCGCCCCCAGGGTAGATGCTCCTCTCATTTCAAAGCTGTGGTCTGGTCTATATTTACTGTTAGTCCACTTTTATTAGATTAAACATAGTGAGTGAAAAAGCATCTGAACTTTAGTGTGGTCAGTAAAGCTCTGTGTGTGTGTGTGTGTCTGTGTGTGTGTGTGTGTGTGTGTGTGTGTGTGTGTGTGTGTGTGTGTGTGTACAGGTAGTTTTTGTGTCTATATGGTTTGTGTTGCTTTAATATTGTGTGTATTTTATTAGATAACATTTACCAGGATGAAAGGCTTCCTCTGACACATTTACATAACATCTACTATTTAAAGGTCATTCTGTCCACACCCAGGCTGGGCAGGATCTGGTCTTCTAAACCCCCCACCCCCACCCCCACCCTTCCACTCATGGCTGAGTGGGTCAGGAGTGAGGAGTGAAGTCACAACCTGTAAAAACAAAACCTGGTGCAGAGTGAACGGAGTTACCTGATAAGGCCCCGAACACCACTGGTTGCCTGGTTACCACTAGACAACAGGTCTGCACTGCTGTGAAGCTCTACAACACCCCCCCCCGAACACCCCCCCCCCCTGAACACCACCTCCCCCTGAACACCACCCTCCCCCAGTTTCACATGCAGAGTATGTATGTGATCCACTTTTACTGCAGAAAAATAAACCCTGTGGTGAGATGTAGGTCTGAAAACACACAGGTGGTGTGGTGTGAACTACACACAGGTGGTGTGGTGTGAACTACACACAGGTGGTGTGGTGTGAACTACACACAGGTGGTGTGGTGTGAACTACACACAGGTGGTGTGGTGTGAATTACACACAGGTGGTGTGGTGTGAACTACACACAGGTGGTGTGATGTGAACTACACACAGGTGGTGTGGTGTGAACTACACACAGGTGGTGTGGTGTGAACTACACACAGGTGGTGTGGTGTGAACTACACACAGGTGGTGTGAACTACACACAGGTGGTGTGAATTACACACAGGTGGTGTGGTGTGAATTACACACAGGTGGTGTGGTGTGAACTACACTCAGGTGGTGTGAACTACACACAGGTGGTGTGGTGTGAACTACACACAGGTGGTGTGGTGTGAACTACACACAGGTGGTGTGGTGTGAACTACACACAGTGGTGTGGTGTGAACTACACACAGGTGGTGTGAACTACACACAGGTGGTGTGGTGTGAACTACACACAGGTGGTGTGGTGTGAACTACACACAGGTGGTGTGGTGTGAACTACACACAGGTGGTGTGGTGTGAACTACACACAGGTGGTGTGGTGTGAACTACACACAGGTGGTGTGGTGTGAATTACACACAGGTGGTGTGGTGTGAATTACACACAGGTGGTGTGGTGTGAACTACACACAGGTGGTGTGGTGTGAACTACACACAGGTGGTGTGGTGTGAACTACACACAGGTGGTGTGGTGTGACCCTCTGCTCACAGTTTGACTCTCACCTTCCTTCAGAACACAGATGGTCAGTCTCGCCACTCGTCAGCTTAAACGTGTCACGGCCAGACTTGACTCTCACCTCCACCCCTCACCCCACCCCCATCCTTTGCAAATTAAGCAGGAACACATAGAATTGGATCAAACCCCTGAGACTTTGCTTTGTCCTCATGTTCTGACGACAGTCTGTGAATATTCACACAGCTGGACATGAATATTTGAACACGCTAGGCTAGCTTAGCGCTGTACTGCACCTATATGGATGAGAGAGGGGTTGGGGGGGTGAAATACTGATCCCTGCCTTTACCTTTCCCACCTTACCCCACCTCCTCCTCCTCCTCATTTTCCCTCCATTTCGTATGAATGAACCAATTGCCAGTTGCAGAAGGTGTGAAAATGATTAATAGTGCTGCTGCTTGTTTCTGCGTCCTGCTAATGGCTGCGCAGCCACTCTGCATTCACAGCTCATTCCTTTTTCACAGGTAGCTAACGGGGTAAAAATGCCTCCTGGGCAGCGGCCAAAGCCTTCCTCTGCACAGATATGACCGCAGGCGTTTCCTCAAAGCCTGCGGTCATAAAAGTCAAACGTTCCATTGACTGATATTTCCACTTAAACGTCTTCTAAGTTCTGTAAAGATTCAGCCAAAGTTCTGACCTTGTGACGACAGCGACGCCTCCAGGATCATCTGAGTAGAACTAAGCACAGGAGGAAACAGAACCGTATGTTCTGTACTATCAATGAATGTTGTTTTTTTATATATGAGGTGCATTAAGCAAGGCTGAACGGTCACAATACCAACCTTTTTGAGGTTAGTCTGAGTCTTATTCTGCTAAATGGAACTTTAACAAAGTGTAAATTGTGAGGTAGAAAGTCTACAGTTCACACAGATTCACCCAGAAACAGATGAAGCCTTAGTCTTTTTGTCCAAGTGTTTCCAAGCCAATAAAGTTTCATTAAATGGTAATAAATCTAACTTTATTCTCTTCACGGGGAAAAGAAAACTCTTCTGAAGCTATGCATCTAAAGTATTAATGACTAAAATAACACAGGTCACCTCAGTTAAATTTGTAGGAGTTTTTATAGATGATAAATTAAATTGGAAAGAACACATTAATTTATTTTCTAAAACTCACTTGGTATTCTAACAAAGTATAGATATGGTGAACAGAAAGTGCTTCCTTACTTTTTATCACAGTTTAATATCTCCACATATCACATATAGTAACAGTAGGTACCAGTCAATACCTGCACCTACTAAACATAAACATTCTACAAGTTTGTATCTTTAAGGTTGAACATTTATCCAATGATTTAACAAATAGCTTCAGTAATTATTTAAAAAAAACAATCAAATCCACAAACAACACTAGACAAACTAATGAGTTCCATATTATTATTATTATTATTATTGTACGACACAAGGACAGTCTTTAATTAAATGTAGAGGTGTTGATTTATGGCAGAAGTATTGTGAGGACAGTCTGTCATAAACTAGAAAAAAAACTTTGAAAAATATCTTCTGTTCTCTGATCTAATCTATAGGAAGTTATATAGATGACAATCACACTTTATTTCCTTTTTTTCTCTGTAAATGTATTGACTATTGCATTTACCTTTTGTATATAACTGTAATAGTGTACGTATCTGCGACATGGAATTAATGACACATATGATAGAAGTGTGTAACAAATGTTTGGAACTGGAATTAAACATTATGACCAGAAATGAACCACGTATGTATCCTGCATAAACTATTTGCTATTTTACTTTATAATTCTAACGTTTTGTGTGTATAATTATAATTAGACTGTGTACAAATATGTATCTGCATCCGAACCGACCCGCTATAAATGAAAACGATATCCGACCCGAACCAGAAAGAAAATGTCAGATAGCCAAACTTAAATACAAACATTTATTGCCACGAATAAACTGAACAGTGACATAGCCAAGGCAGAGCCAAATAAAAATGTTATTAACCTTTTAGCCTATGAACCGAAAATTAGACCCGCGATCACCCACGTCCGAACCGAACCGAACCCGTGTCCGACACAGCACAACATTTTTCACCCGTTTCGTGAAAATTTGCGGTTCACCCACGGGTACCCGAACCCGTGCAGGACTCTGCACCTTATGATAAACATGGAGCACGATGTGGAGCGATAACAGACACAATAACATCATATATCCAAAATATTGGTAACATGTTCAGGTTTATTGAAGTAGTTTGATTGATAATAAGGTTTTGTTTTATTTTGTCCTTACAAAGTAAAAATGTTACTAGTTTTATTTTTATCTTACTTTTGCACTACTACGTTTTTTACAATGTTTTTCATATAATATGAGTATTAATGTATATTGTTTTAGTTGTTAAAATATTTTAAGTTTTCTTTTTTTCAACAAAATGTATCTTTTACACTATTTTTTTTGCACAGTTTTTCCTGTAACAGTGGTGGATATGTCTGGACTTACTACAGTTCATGTAGACAAAGTCTCAGGTTGTAGTTGCACCTTTTTTATTATTTACAGTTATTTGTAGAAGTATTTTTGTTTTACATGTTATTTAATTTAAAAAAAAGAAGACGAAAGAAACCATGTTTCTAGTGTTTTCATTTTCATTTAACCCACGTAGGAAAAACAATCGTATCGTGAATCAAGTTTTTTGGGAAAAAATCTGAGATTTTTTTTAAAAGAGAAAATCGCCCAGCCCTAATATATATATATATATATATATATATATATATATATATATATATATATATATATATATATATATATAGTAGTAGTAGTGATGATTATGAATAGTAATTATTCGTCCAGATACTGCATACAGCAGCCTATAGTAATTATAGTTGGTGAACTGTGGTGAACTGTGGTGAACTGTGGTGAACTGTGGTGAACTGTGGTGAACTCATGCTTTTTAAATGCACAGACCAGGACACTAACAAACTTCCAAAATAGGTTGAGCATGAGTTGGAGTCAGAACTGGTCGTCAGTTTTGGCAACTTCTGCTTTTTAATGCACTTAAACACAAATTACATAATCACATGGATGGAGGGTTAGGGTTAGGTGTATGTGTATATGTATATAATTTTGGAATACCAGTACACAAGGTGGTGTAAATTGGTCATTAAACAACAACTTAATGTTTTGCTAAGGACAGAACCGTACAGTCAGTGTTTTCGACAATAGTTGTATAAAAACATTGTGCTACATCTCTGGTGTGTATGTGATATAATCCAATCTATTTAATGTGTGATACTGAGACCCTGGGGTGGGTATAAAATACAGAGTATGTAAAGATGGTTAATGTGATAATGGACATTTAAAATCATCAGCCTGGGGGTGGGGTGGGGGGGGACTGTTATGACTTCTGTGAGTGTATGCTTTAGTACGCTGAAATAAATACATAAATAACCCATGGATAGTCATGGAAAAGCCTTTAGTTATTGTTTTTTCTCCAGTGTATTCGACATAGCAGACCCCCACCCCCCCACCCCACCCATGGCGTCCACTTCCTGTTTTGCAGTGGTTTCTATTAGCCCAGTCAGAGCAGATACTACATGTGATGTTTATTTTTGTCATAATTATGAAGCAGCAGCTCCACCCAATCAACAAACTAATGTCCACAGTGGAATATGTGCGTCGTCATGGCGACCAGACCAGGAGCATGTGCAGAACGACAGGAATAATGTTAAAGAGGAATGAAGTGTTTCCATGTCAGAGGAATTATTGAATTTAGAATTAAAGGGATTATCCAGAGTCGAAATCAGTTTAGCTCATTTTTAGATGATTGGGAAAAAAACACCAACCATGAGATGAAAGTCAAAATGATGACGTAAGAGATGGATGTCTGGGCCTGCCGATCTGGTCCTGCCGGTCTGGTCCTGCCGGTCTGGTCCTGCCGGTCTGGTCCTGCCGGTCTGGTCCTGCCGGTCTGAGCCTGCCGGTCTGAGCCTGCCGGTCTGGGCCTGCCGGTCTGGTCCTGCCGGTCTGGGCCTGCCGGTCTGGGCCTGCCGGTCTGGGCCTGCCGGTCTTGTCCTGCCGGTCTTGTCCTGCCGGTCTTGTCCTGCCGGTCTGGGCCTGCCGGTCTGGTCCTGCCGGTCTGGTCCTGCCGGTCTGGGCCTGCCGGTCTGGTCCTGCCGGTCTGGTCCTGCCGGTCTGGGCCTGCCGGTCTGAGCCTGCCGGTCTTGTCCTGCCGGTCTGAGCCTGCCGGTCTGGTCCAGACCCTAGTGGAGCAGGGCCAGACCAGGTCTTTCCTCTGCTATCCGTGTAAGGCATCAGTTAAAACAAGGTCAGTGCAGAGCTGATTGTCCCGCTCTCCTGACTCCATCGGTCATCATCACATTGAGGCGCTGTTGGGGCGATAAACACCCCCACAGCTCATTCATCACTTAGCCACTTGATGCCCAGATCTGCAGCGCCCACAACACCCTGGGCTCCTAACGAGGAATAATGGGCTGTGTGACAAATAAGCCGTTCAGCACCATGATAATGAGGCGCTCCTCATAGCTCATGTCCTCATGTCCTCATGTCCTCATGTCCTCATATCATCATGTCCTCATGTCCTCATATCATCATGTCCTCATGTCCTCATATCATCATGTCCTCATAGCTCATATCCTCATGTCCTCATGTCCTCATATCATCATGTCCTCATAGCTCATATCATCATGTCCTCATAGCTCATATCATCATGTCCTCATAGCTCATGTCCTCATAGCTCATGTCCTCATATCCTCATGTCCTCATGTCCACAACGCCATCTTTGGGTCGATAAATGACCAGAGCACAGGCAGCGCTGAAGAGGAGAAGGTTTTTTCAAGTGGGAAGTTATGGAAAGTTAAATAATGAGATGAAAAGTCAAAATTCCCAGTCATTAAGCAGAACCAGAATGAACCCATATATAAGTGCACTGTGGTTTTTATAGAAAATAAAAGTCATTTAAATGTGCCTTATAGTCCAGAATATACGGTACTGTAGAAAAGTCCAACAGAGATATTTAGGACAAGTTGTAAACTGTCTAATACTCTATAAACTCCTCTATTACCTCAGTGTGTAAAAGTAAATGAAAGGAAAACTAAAGGTGAACATTTTCATGATAAAAAGGGAAACTTTGTTCTAGAAAAAAACTCCTGGTTCGTGAAGCTGTGGTGTCAGAGTCTGAACTGGAACCAGGGTTCAGGTTTGGTCTGTAATCAGCTTACATCATTTATTTATTTACTTTTATTCTTTAATTTAGTTTTAAATAATGTATTTATATATTTTGTATTATTTTTTAATGTTTGTATTTTTATAATTTATTTTTGTATTTTATTTATTTTTGTTTTATTTATTCATTTTCAGCAAATTTTTTACAAATTTGTATATTTTTCTATTTATTTTTAATAATTTTTTTAATGTTTTAATTTGTATATTTTTATGCTTTAATTTGGTATTTTTACAAACTTATTTTTAATGTTTTTATTTTTTAATGTAGTTTTAATTAATCTATTTATAATTTTGTGTTAATTTTAATAAGTGAACATGTTTTTTGTATTTCTTATCATTTATTTTTATATATATATATATTTTTATATACTCATTTTCAATTCAATTTTTTATTTTATGCTTTTATTTTTATTTTAAGGATTTTGTTTTTTAAATTTTTTTTATTCATTTTTAATTACTTTTTATTTTCATATTTTTTTTTATTCATTTATTTAAATTTATTTGGTTTTAATGTATTAATTTTTAATTTTTTTTGTTCATTTATTTAGCTATACTCTAGTCTAAGCCCAGGCTATTATTCTTCACTCATGTCCAGCTGTACTTTGAGTTTCCTCCAGTTGTTACCGTCTCCATTTGTCGTACCTGACGTCAGCATGTTGTTAATTTTTAACTTTTCATGACTTTAACCTGCTGTAAAATCCTGTGGCTGGTGTGGAAGTCAGTCTGGAGGTGTTTTCTAACGCATTTAAAACCAAAGCTGTTCACACTTAAATAGTAATAAAATAAAATACATTAAAATAAATAAATACAAATAGATACCAGTACTGACAGATGAGACGGAGCAGGAACAACAGTACATACAGAGGGTCTACGAAATGAAACCAAACTGAACCAGGACTGGTTAGAATCTGGACCCGTTCTACCTGTCCGACCACAGATCAGCTGTTTAACCCTTAAACACCCACTGACGCTGCTCTGGAACTCCCCAAATCTGAACTCATTTTGGTTCATACCTACAGTTTATCCAGAAATAATTTTAAGAACATTCACCCAGAACTATTTGGCACAATCCTGCTGACAGACAGACAAACGGAACCGAAATTACCACATTTTCCTGCACTATAAGGTGCACTGGACTATAAGGTGGACTGGACTATAAGGTGGACTGGACTATAAGGTAGACTGGACTATAAGGTGGACTGGACTATAAGGTGGACTGGACTATAAGGTAGACTGGACTATAAGGTGGACTGGACTATGAGGTGGACTGGACTATGAGGTGGACTGGACTATAAGGTGGACTGGACTATAAGGTGGACTGGACTATGAGGTGGACTGGACTATAAGGTGCACTGGACTACAAGGTGGACTGGACTATAAGGTGGACTGGACTACAAGGTGGACTGGACTACAAGGTGGACTGGACTACAAGGTGGACTGGACTACAAGGTGGACTGGACTATAAGGTGGACTGGACTATAAGGTGGACTGGACTATAAGGTGCATTAAGTGAAGTTAAAATTATTCAATAAAATGACAGAATTGTGAGATAAAAAGTAAAAAATATTTAATAAAAACAAACAAACAAACAAATGATGAAATAAAAAGTTCCCAGTCCAGAGTTAATCCATATATATGTATATATGTATATATATATATATATATATATATATATATATATATATATATATATATACGCTACACTGTGGTTCCTCGAGAAAATTAGTCTTTTGTCTCCTTATAATCCAGAAAATACAGTAATACTTTTTTGTTTTACTTAGATTTATGCATTTATTTATTTGTGTGCATTTATTTTTTAAATTGTTTTGTTTTTATTTATTTTAATTCATTTTATTTTAATTTATTTATTTTTTGTCTTTATTTATGAATGCATTTATTTAAAAAAGTGTTTTGTTTTTATTTATTTTATTAATTTATTTTTATTTACTGATTTATTTGTTTTTTTTTTTAATGTATTTAATTATTTTCAATGTATTTAATAATTTCAGCTACAGAAGGATGACACTGAAACGTACATTCTGTGTCGACCATTTATCTGTTTGAGCGTTTGCGTCACAATATAATATGTTTTTGTTTTAATATGGGGCAGCTCTAGTCTGTGGTGCAGGTTAGTTTAGACGCATTAGTCCCACTTTGGTTTGTGTTGGGTTAGTTTTTACATAAACCTCTGCAGGCATGTGGGGGGGGTTATGTGGGCTGATGCTGTTGAGCTGTTAGAAGTGAGTTGGGCTCAGCGCAGACCTGACCCTGTTGAACATATGGAACAGCAGCAGCTTCTACCAGTCAAACACATGAAGCTTTTATTCTGACACACGTCTATTATCCTCCATTAATGTCAGCCTTTGTTTTATACAGACACATGTTATGGTGGAAAGATAATTATGGTTATTCCTTCTCCAGCAGTAATCCCACAATCACTCCTTTTAACTAGTTAATTGTGTCCAATCTTTAAAACAAATAAACAAACAAATAAATAAATAAATGGTGCACTGTTATAAGTGTTATTATATATAAATATATATGTTGACAGTGTTATTATATATAAGGTTCATTAAGTGGATATAACCAGTCACAATAAGTCAATCATATTGAGTTGTAACAGAATAAAACACACTCTTATTCTAAATCAAACTTTAAAGTCCAGTAAGGAAGTGGTTTGTATATGCCGTCCTTTTTACCAGACCAGATGGAGACATGGAGACAAAGACAGGAAGTCACCAGATCCAGGCATTACTAGAGGACATAGAAACAAATTGACTCAACAAAGTAAAAATGAAATTATTAAACAAATGAAAACTGTTAAAATAGTGTAATATGGAAGAGGACTGTAGAACCAGAGTGGAACCAGTGGTGGTGGGACTCTTTAAAAGTTTGATAGATTTACAAAAAGAGAAAATAAAGATTTTTTCAGATACCTGCAAATTAGAAATGACTACGATCAAAGAATGAAAGCATCTAGGGTCTTTATAGTTGTCATTTTGTCAAACTAGGCTTAAAATTAATCATTTAAATATGGGGAAACGTTTATTTTTGAACAAAAAAATCCCTTTAAAAATCAGAAAGCAAAACATCCTGATACATATATGAATTTATTTTTCTCCCAACCCAACTGAGGAGTCCCTTTTCTTTATTTAATTTTTTTTGTTTCTCTTTTGTTTGTTCAATTGAAAAAAAAAAAACCTAAGATATAAAGGGAATAGAAAGAGGGAAAAAAAGATTTTGGGAATATTTAAAGATAAATCCATTGTGGAAGTGTCTGAACACAAGTGTAGTTTTATACATGTTCTGCCTGTTAGTAAATGTTTAATGTATTTATAATGTAAATGTCAGCTGTTCTGCACATGTGCAGAAAACAAGGCGGAGGACGGTTCAAATGTCACTTGTTTTTCTGAACACGTGTCCAGTTGTTGATGTTCTTCACATTTCTAAGGAAACATTATAGATGTAAACATTATCAGAATGTAAATGGACTCTTTTCACTGTAGTTGTTTTGGTGGTTCTGGTGAATGTGGAACTGAACTGGAGTCATTTTGACACTCCTGACCTAAGTAAGGGATAATGTATTGACCATGAGTTACTATTGAAAAATAGTAAAGTGTGATCAATACATTATCCCACTTATTCTACAGTTATTCCACTTTATTCCTGCTACTACTCTAACAGAGAGAAAATAACTGTTACAACGTAGCGAATATTTACTTTCAAAGTGGCCGAACTACCTGCGGAGTGATACGGTAACTGAAGTGACAAAACCAGTTGCCATTGGCAACGGGCGTTAACGGCGCAACGGGCGGTTATTGAAAAAAATCTGCCCGTAGAACACTGGGAACGTCCATTCAAAGTGAATGGGAGCTGTCGGAATATTCTAAAGGGATGAAGAATACATATTTAAAAATGTTTATAAAAGGTCAAAGTCATGAGATAAAAGCAGAATCAGAATTAACCCATATATTAAAAAAAAAACTGTGGTTTTTGGAGAAAACGAAAGTCCACTTTATAGTCCAGAAAATGCTGTATGCATGTGTGTGTATATATATATATATATATATATATATATATATATATATACACATACATATATACACATACATATATATATACATACCTATATATATACATATATACTAGTGTTGTCAAAAAAATCGATTTTAGATACTAAATCGATATTGACCCTTGGTATCTAATTAGATACTAAGTTGCTGGAAAATCGATTTTTGTTTTTATGGTGCGTTGCCGCTTTTTTGTAGCGGGTAACGTTAAGAATTCTAAACAGGCATCAACGCGGTCAGCTCTGGCACAGCCGTAATGCCGGCGTGTAAGTTAAAGTCTCTTTTTTTCTCCAGCTGCCTCTGACAGCACACGGGATGACGCCAGTGCGACCACAGACCTATACACTATTTCTATAGGTCTGTGATTGGACCATCCGATGTAACTTTGCTTTTAAAGGCCTCGATATAGTCGAACGTTTATGCGCGCGGGCGGCAACCAGGCGGTAGCGCATAGTATCACGTTACCACCACGGAGGCCACCGTGAGCATGTCAGCCTATCATTTTTGACGTGTGCACCGCTAGTCCCACAAGGGGTCCGCGGTGGTCACATGATGCAATACGCTGCCGCCCGCGCACATAATGCTCGACCATAAAGAGTCTTACAGTTAGCACTGCAGAAGGGCTTGAACAAAAAGATAGACCTACCTTAACTTACCAAGAGATAGACATGCATTTATTCTGCACCCGCACTCACTACCTTTTTTTAACAGTCCATGGAGGACATTTTAAAAGGAATCCCTCACATCTCCAGTATCGAAATAGTATCGAGTATCGAATATTATCCTTAGTATCGGTATCGAGTTGGAAATTTTAGTATCGTGACAACACTAATATATATATATACATATAAATTTTTGTTGTTGCTTTGTTCGTGTAAAAAATGATCATATATATGTGTATATATTTAAGTGAATGCACAGAATGACATTATGATGCTGAAACTGAAAATAAATGAACAAATAAATGGTAATGGCTCGAAGCGGGAAAAAGCAACAGGAGCAGAAGGTGGGGTGAATTTTTGGAGGAGAGTGGAGGTAGAGGAGGAGGTGGGGGAGGAGGTAAAGCAGCTGTTGATGGAGCCATTTTTAGCACCTCTATCTCATTGAAAAACATTACACACATTGTCGACTGCGGGTAACGGTGAAAAAGGCAAATAAGTGTTGTCTGTGGACCCCCCCCTCATTCCACTCAGTCTTTGTCTGTTTAATCATCGTGTCAAATTATCCAGTGGTGTTAATAACTCCTGTCCACAGATGAACAGGGTTTGTTGTTATGATGAACATTTTCATCATTTCTGTTTTATTGTTTTAAGTTAAATGACACTGACATTTTTTGGAAAGCAGGAAGAATGTTGTTAAGAGAGTTTAGATACAAAGCAAAACAGGATTATGCCTCAGAAATCCAATTTTTTGTGACATTCATTGCTTTGTAATTAAAAACTGGTGAAGAAAATGACGACGACACGAATCCTTTAAAACATGAGATTCTACGACATGTAAGAAGAAAAACTGAAATAAAACTGTACGATATACTGTCAGAGCATCAACGTCACTGGTTCTGCACTTATTTGTATTTGTATTTAAATATAATGAATAAATATTTATTTTTATTAATTAATAAATTTTTTATTTATGTATTTTTATTTGCCTTTATTTATTTATTCATTCAAAATTTTATTTATTTTATTGAAAAAATATAAAATTTTTATTTATTTTTAAAATAAATGTAATTTTTAAAATTCATTTAATTAATTTTTATTCATTTATTTAAATATTTTAGTCATGTATTTATTTTCATTTGTCTTATTTATTCATAAATACTTTTTAAAATTCTTTAAAAAAAAAGTTTTTTCATTTTATTTTTAATAATTTATTTGTATATTTTGTTGTTTAATTTCATTACATTTTTACAAATGTATTAAATTTTTTCAATGTATTTTTAAGAAACCACTAATATGTTTGATTATTTGCTAGTATTTTTTTTTAATATTGCAATATATATAATCGCATCGTTAAAAAAAAAATCACAATATCAGTTTTTCTAATATCGTACAGTCGGTCAGTATAACTGTTGTTGCAATGGTCGGAACTTGAACTTTGACCTTAGGCGGTGAGTGATAAGAGGTCAGATGGTGTTTGTGTTTGTGCAGGTGCTTTTTCCAGGAGTGTAAAATGTGGTCAAATGTGAGCTGGAGCTTTTTTTAAAGTGTCACTAATCTCCTCTGGCACCATGAATGACAGGAAACACTTTGTTTCATAAAAGAGCATTACATGAGATTAGATTGGATGCATGAAACGCTTTTCCCATGAGGGGGAAGCGGGTCATTGTAGTAAAAGAGAATAGACGCACAGTCAGTTTATGGCCACTTTATTAGGTACGCGCAGCTACAGCTAATGCAGTCCATTACTACTGCAGTGCTCTACATCCAACCCTCATAAAACATCGAACGTTCTGCTTTTACACTCGATCAGCTGATGAGTTATGGTGGTCCCCACTTTTTGAGGCTGTGGTTTGTTGGTGCACCCACTTTTTGTGTCTCTTACTCTGAAGTAGCCCACTCTTCCCACACCCATAAATAAGTAAATTAGCCATTTGCCTGGGAACATTTTTATTCATATTAAAAAGGGTATTTGTGGAGCCTTAAAAAGACTTAAATCACTGACACAATAAATGACGAAGCTGTATTTTACTTTGAAAGTGTGTGTGTGGGTGTGGGTGTGGGTGTGGGTGGGTGTGGGTATATGTGTGTGTGTGTGTGTGGGGGTGGATGTGGGTGTAGGTGTGGGTATATGTGTGTGTGGGTGGATGTGGGTGTATGTGTGTGGGGTGTGGGTGTGGGTGTGGGTGTGTGTTAAAGTGTCTGCGACACACTGCAGACGCCTTGGTTTTGGGATCATAAATTGGCTTTTATGGGGGTTGCCCTTAAATCTTCCACTGGACACTAGACCAGTTTTGGATTTGGAGAATTCCAAATGACCTTTCGTTAGCACCCGTCCTTTTTATTCACAGGTTTTAAAAACCCAGTTTGTAAAACTACGGCGGCCGCTCACTGCCTCACCTTCTTTTTCATGAAGGTTTATTAGAACGCTCGTTCCTCATCCTCCCGCAGTCGGGTTTTTACCGTTTGTTGGATCTTTCGTGGGATCTATAGGTATGATGACGGGCACATCTGTCAGAGTTCAGTACGCAAAAGGCTCAGTGCACGAACCACCGCAAGGTCAGTAAGCCACAACAGATATTTAATTACCGTAGTGCATCTCGCCACCATGTGAGGAAATCGGCAGCTGGCCCGGTCGGCCTCCAGAGAGATGAGATTGCTCTGAAAATAGCTCTGTGACTGGCTGCTTTATGATGGTCAGAACACACATTAGCACAAACCTTAATCACTAGCGCTGCTGTTTTAATAAGCAGCCACAAAGGGCCACGCAGGTCTGGACATCTGACTGGTTACGTTCCTCAGGAATCAGCTGTTAAGTGTCTTAATGGAGCCCATGTATAATTCATGTGCTGCCTGGCCGGCTTCCTTTGAGTGGCCGATAATTGGGAGGAGAGTAAAGCCCCGTCCCTGCTCCACTCTTTCTGGCACTCACAGCAACAAACTCCTCTCAAAACGTCGCTCCACATTTAATCCTTTGGAGACAGGACATTTATCTGATGAAAGCCAGGAGATGATTTATCGGCAAGAGTGAGGGCTGTAACACAACTCAACAGCTTGACTTGTAGATTAATGATCCGTGGAAACAAAACTCGCACATAAAACTCGCTGATGACTGCGTTCCGTGTCAGCGGCAACTTATCAGCTTAGAAATATGTAGCACTTGCTAATTATCCTTTAGCACATGTGGTGACAACGACGGCTTAACGAGTCTGACAAAATTATATGTGGGTTTTGTTTGGACATGGAGGTAGAGCAGGTCGTCCATTAACCCAAGGGTTGGTGGTTCAAATCCCGCTCTCTCGTAGTCAGTCCATTGTGTCCTTGGGCAAGACACTTCACCCTCCTTGGTTCAAGTACCGTTCACACTGGTGCATGAATGTGTATGAATGTTTGGTGGTGGTAGTACGCACAATTGTTAGTCTGCTCCAGGACGACTGTGGATACGAACGAGAGCTGAACTTTGAACATCGATATCGAATAGTCACATGACAGGTCACATGACAGGTCCTGTTATAATGTAGGAGACGAATGAGCTCAATATTTAGAACCTGACACACACTGAGCAGTTCGGACTGAGTCACTAACAAGACTGAAAAATGACTGACCAACAAGAGAAAATCACCCAAAGCCAACAAGAGAAAATCACCCAAAACCAACAAAAGAAAAATCACCCAAAACCAACAAGAGAAAAATCACCCAAAACCAACAAGAGAAAATCACCCAAAACCAACAAGAGAAAATCACCCAAAACCAAGGCTCGCTGCCAGAAAGAAAAGCAATATAAGTTATCTGGAATTATTATTTATTATTGATTTGGATTACATTTTTATTTTATTATTTTTTAATTAAATTTTTTTTGTTGATTTTTAAATATTTTATTTTTAATGTAGTTTTATTTTATTTTTTAAACTAATTAATTTTTTAAATAATTTATATTTAATTATTTCATCTCCAGAAGGATGACAGTCAAACATATGTTCAGTGTCGACACCACACAGCTGTTATTTACGACTGAGGAGTTTTTCATATCGCAATATATATAACACAGGGTTAAAAAAAAACATATCTCAATGTTTCTTGTTTTTTTTTATATATATATATATATATATATGTATATATGTATATATATATATATATATATATATATATATATATATATATATATATATTATATATTGTGCAACCCTACTACAAATGTAGTTTACCACCACCAAAGGGAGAATGTGAGAGTGAATGAGTAATGGATCAATGATGTCAAGTACTTTGGATGCCTTGAAAAGTGCTATAGAAATCTGATCTATTATTATTATTATTATTATTATTATTATTATTATTCCGATTGTCGCAGCTGTAAACTACATAAAACAGACATTTGCGTCGAGCTACTTCACTTCCATCTGAAAATCACCCGCTAACTATAGAGCAATGTGACGTCATGTGAATTCAGCAGTGTTAGCATTTCTACTGTGACAATTAACAGTCATATGTTGGTGCCATAGACTCATTGGAGGATACAGTTACATGAAGAGGCTTCTTCTGCAAAGATTACATTTACTTTCCTTATTTCAGATATTTGATTAATTTTGTGTCAACATAATGCAGCCATAACATTACAAAACATATTCTAACCTTTAATTATTAATTTTCATCCTAAATTCTAATCTGTTCTCTCCTGTTCTTCATTCATTCATTATTTGATTATATTCATTAATTAATAATGAAAACTCTTAGCTACTGTGTGTTTTGGAACAGTGAAAATGTCATTATCAGAGAGTCAAAACAAGTGCTTTATGCTGAAACGCGTGTAAATGGTCGTGTCCTGAGAATCCATGTTTGTTTTTGTTTTTTTTAGTTTTCTCAGTTTCCTGTGTTTCGATGTTGCATTAGTTCATATCATAAAACCACCCCAGGTCAGCTCATATTGAGTTTCAAAAAGTATGATTTTTATTTCCAGTGCATTAGTGTTTTTTTATCTAGTCAGTGAGTGAAAAGCTTTAGTGTGTATTTAAAATATTTAAGGCTGTTTTTCATTCCCAAATTCATCTGGAAACCTGTGCTTTAAAGGAAAGTCAGTTTTCATTTAGTGGCAAATGTCTTCTTTAGGAACTGAAATCAGACGTTGTTTGCAATTCCTTTTTAAGGTGAATGTTTGGGGCTCGCTCCTGCATCCCTGACCCCAGCTTTACTCGACTATGTTCAATTACGAAGCGGCGCAGCACACTGCCCTTTGATTCAGAAGCAATTTCATGCTCTGAGGTCCAATTTAATGTGGGAACAACATATGTCCACGCACACTGAGCTTAATGTTTTCCAAGGGCGTGTGTCCAGTCCACCACTGGGCACAAACGGGAGCGGCTCTCGGAGATGCTTTTACAGATGCTCGGCTTGTTTGGCTGGATCTAATTAACCAACGAAAGACCATCAGGGTCAGAATAGCAAACTCTTCGCTCATGCAAAGGACCATTTTTTTTTTCCTAGAACTCGAAATCCCCTCGAATCTAAAGCTGTGCGTCTTTAATGGGCTTATTGCATTTTATCTCCACTGTCCAGACTCTGGGCTCTTCCTCATGGGTCTGACAAGCTTCATCTCATGTGTAGTAAAATGGTAACAATGGTAGACGATGTATAGCATCGCACTGTCATGACCGGGATGGTAGGACGGCTTCTTTTGAGTTATTTTTAACGCTCGCTTTCACCAATCGCTTGATGTCAGTTGCGTTTGTATTTAAAGCAGAGTGGTGTTTGTGAGCCTTCTCCTCATGTCGAGGTTGAGAGTGTGAGCTGGAGGCATGAATAAAACCCAGCGGCCTTCGCTTAAGCTCTAACAACTAGTGACAGCGTTCGCCGGAGGCTTCCTACAAGGCTGGACGCTCAGGTGCATTTTACTCCACTTGCTTTCAAGAAGTGACTCCGGCCTCGTAACATCAGGCCTGTTTCTCTGCCTGTGAAAAGGGAGGGAAAAAAGAAAAAGAAAGAAAAGGATTATCTACCTTGGATTATATATTAAATATTAATTAAGGTCAGGTCAGAGGCTGTAAAAAAATGAAAAAAGTTACAATTTAGATGAAACGTCATCATTATGACAAAACCGCTCATATGTGGCAGCTGCTGCTCATGTTATAACTAAGAAAATAACTAGAATTCATCCATTTCCTGAAGGAAATATAACTGTGTTTGACTGTTGTCGGATCGCTGGAGTTGTGGCTGGTAAAAGGAAGAAATATCTGCTGTTCACTTCATATGTGGACTGAGTCAGTTCTATTAAAGCTCCTCCCATTTTTTGTTAAAGCTCCTCCCATTTTCTGTGACTGATAAGTCTAATTTAACAAAAACAGGTTAAAAACAAACACAGGGAAAACCGTGATGTTACTTTTTTTACCCCCGCGGGAGGAGAAGGCCATGAAAAGACAAATGAGCAACGAGGCTCCTAGGTGTGCACTTTCGAGGTCTCCTGACGTTCCTGCCCCGTGGAGGTTGAATTTATTGGAACCACACCCCCCGCCCAGTGACGTCAATCACTGGGTAGAAAAAGACACATAGTTACATACTATTGGATACAGAGAGAAATTTGTATTTTCATAAGAACTTCTCATTGGTTAAACATTTCTAAGGAGGGGCTAATTCCCAGGCAGAAAAATTCTAACCTAGAACCAAGAAATTCTTAACACTCCTTTGTTCCCTAATGGAAAATAACTGAATGTATGAATGCATGACTAGATGAAGGTGACTACAGGAATCCTAAATACACACATGCTAGAATATTTACTTCACAGTGACCGAGGGACTTTTCCTGTTTTCACGAAAACTGGCCTGGAGTTACACACGCAGACACACAGAGCTGTCTGAATGTTAAACCATGCCTCTGAACTCCTGTGATTTTTGGGAAAACTGTAAATAATTGGTGAAAACAAAGTTGATCATTAGTGACAGGAGGGTCTGAGGAACAAGTAGATATATTTATTTTTCCTGTACTGTGAAAAATAAGTGAGATACAGCAGTTTTAAAACCACTGAACTCACCAAAATGAAGCAGATCTGTTAGTCTGTCAGTCATGTTAAAGCCCCGCCCACAGTGTTTGTCAATCATGTTAAAGCTCCTCCCACAGTCTTAATTGTCTGCAGGTGTTTCATAGTGCCAGGAGCACTGTTGCCATGGTGATGAGCAGTGGCGGGAACTTCAAAGGGCAGACTCATAGACAGCTCCACACTCTGTTACATGGAAAAAATAGGTGTGAACATACTGCCGAACTACTGCCATTTTTGGTAAAAGTGTAAATAATTGGTGAAAACAAAGTTGATGATGAGTGACAGGAGGGTGTGAGGAACAAGTACATGTACTTTTTATGTGTGTACTGTGATATAATAATGATAAAAATAATAAGTGAGCTATGGCAATTTTTCTCATCAACTGGAAAACTAAAGAATGACAGTTTCTCTCCATTTGTATTTGTTTCTGATCTGTTTAAACAGCGGCGTACACAACACTGACGTTTTTACATGCAGATCAATAGGGCCAAATTCGGCCCAGCTACTGCTTGGACCTGGATATAGAGTGATGACGTAGGCACTTACAAGCCGGATTGTGCATGAGTGACTCTGGGCAGAGATTATAATCAAGTGAGATGTCTCACTCTGTTGGAAAAAGTCATCTAGCAACAGTAGTCGACAATGGAATTCATTGTCGACTATTTCTATCATCGATTTTTGTCCACAACGTCGACTAATCGTCGCAGCCCTACTTTGAAGAAGCTACTCTGACCTCATAACATCAGGCCTGTTTCACTGCCTGTGAAAAGGGAGGAGGGAAAAAAAAAAACCAAAAGGAAAGAAAAGGATTATCCACCTCGTTATCTTTTAGCAGCGGTCTTATCTTGATGTCCTGCAGTAGAGGACAGGAAGGACTGTCTGTGTTGTTACACTTCCAACAAAGACCTCATTCTGCCTGGTACAGAGTGCTGTGGCTTTACACAGAAGGGATGTTATAAAAGCATTTGAAAAGGAATTGATGTTTTAGCAGTTATTACAAAGTACTTTGTCAATATCCCGCTTTGCCGGTGACCTCAGGGAGCTTTCAGCAGCAATTGAATATCCTTTCAAAAGCAAATGCGCCGCGTTAGCCGTGCAGCCTTTGACAGCCAACTCGGGGCATAAAACACACATATATAGGACTGTGTATTTTCTGTCCAGGAGACCACCATTATGCCTCGTCCCACAGGCAGGGGACCTAATTTTAGACCTGGAACCTACGGGAAACGGCGTGCGCGAGTCAGACTCATTGACTGCCTCCCAGCCAGTCCATCTGACGAGCCTTCTCCTGCACTGCACTGGGTGTAAAATATGAGTGTAGCTTAGGCTTTGTTAGTATGTTAATCTGCAGGAGGGGTGGACTTCTGTATACTCCACAAAACCTGGGAAAATCTGCTGTAACCAAGGCAACTGAATCATGTCTTAGTTATTTACGACATCAATGTTAAGTTGGGAAATAGGCCGTTGCTGGATGTGAAGCAGCGAGGGAGGCACCAGGAATTCACAGGGAGGCACTTGACTCTGGATTCTGAATGTTTTTTTATACCTCTGAACTGTCTGCAGCCCCCACTCAAGCTTTAATCCTTTTTAGCTTTTTTGGCACCGATCTACTAAAGTCTTTACCTGGAGTGTTGACTTAACATGCTTTTTTTTCCTGCGTATATGATGAATTTTGCTCTTCAGCATTTTTCCCCTCCTTTTCTACGGGAGTATCGACATGTGATACTGAACATTCACACACACACTTGATGTATGAGTCTTTTTAGATGAGTGGGCCAACATGCCAGAGCTGTCGGTGTCTGGTGATTGGTTTCAGCTGGTTTCGAGGGGCAGCGTTACTACCAGGAAACGCCAAAAACTGGACCTGTTCCTTCTCATGGCTCATGTTTACAAGTGTTTGTGCAGACTGTTTTACTCAACACACATGAAACTAGTAACAAAACTAAATAGAACAGATAAAATCAACTTTGCTGATTTTTAATCTCGCCCAACATTGGTTGGGAGAGATTATTGTAATCACTGTGTGTGTGTGTGTGTGTGTGTGTGTGTGTGTCCGTCCGCAGAAACATATCATGCTATAACTCAATGAATACCTGAGATATCACCAATAATGTGATTTTGACTTGTCTGCTAAATGCGTCCTTGACCTTTGACCTTTTGCAATATTGATAATTTCGTTATATGTATATATGTGTCAGTGTGTGTAATATTATGGTAATATATCCAGTATTGATTAACTTATAGTGTGATTAAGTTAATTTTGCAACATGTCACCATTGACCTCCAGAGATCTGAAAAACTATTGGTCGTAGGTAATAACACCAATTATGAGAATTGTATAAATCTTCATTACGCATTGTTTGGTACCAATCTGAAAGCTCTGTGACCCTCTGTTCTTGAGTTATAACCCATAATGTGAAATTGACCTTTTGGTTAATTGTGACCTTGTCCTTTGACCTTTACACAAATGGACCATTGCATCTGATGTGCATTAGCTATATGTATATGTCCATGTAATATCATGGTGTCAAGTATTCATTGAGTTATAGCATGTGTCCCTGCACACACACACACATAAACACACGCAAATTGATTACAATAATTTTTCCCAACCAATATTGGGTGAGATTAATGAATTAACTTTATTTTTGGCTAAAACACACACCATCAGTTGTGCTCAGTGACATCTGTGGCCAGATATAAAGCTTCTTCAAAATAAAACAAACCAGCTGTTGATCCTCTGACATGTAAACGGTTAATTCCTAAAGACCAATTGACTAGAGCAGAATATACCCGTTTCCATGGAAACCTTTATTCAGACTTAAAATGTCTATGTAAACACAAAGGAAATGGTTTTAAATCCAAATTAATTCGGAATTAAAAAATGTCATGTAAATGTAGCAATTATCAATATATACAGTTGTGATGTGATTTTTTTTTTTTAAATGTAATTGTAGATAACATCGTTATCTGTAAATAAAGGCATGAGAAGAAGAAAAACTATTGTAAAACTATTTTATTTTTCGGAGCTGAAGTGAAAGATTAAAGCTTTTGTTCTGTTGTGATGGAGCGTTGACCTCCATCTGTGCAGATGACATCCTCTGAAAATTCCAGAAATATGAAATTCTTCCCCTCCCGAGGAGACCCAGTTTCCCTTAAATTCCATCACTAATGATGCTGGAAAGCTGAATTATTATTAGGAGCTGCACAAAAGGCCTGTAATCCCTAATTTAGCTGCTGTGTTTGAAAGGGAATCTTCTTCATGATATTCACGCTCTGCTGCTCTGAGCGACTCCTTGTGTGTTCGTTTGTGTGACATAATGAGGCAGCGGCAGCTCTACCCGTTGTTTACTTCTGTTTACTCACACACTGCGCTCGTCTCCTGCGACGCAAACGTTGCCTTCAAACTTAGTATGTTTAAAACGCACACTAACCCTGTTTACTGTGGTGTTTGTGTATGAGTATGAGCAAAAAATATCAATTCAAAATACCAAATAAAAATAAATCAAACAAAAAAAAAATCAAATGAAAAATATCAGACTGCAATGGAAAAAGTGTGCAGATGGTGTGTTGAGCCACAATTGTAATAAACTGGCCCAAGACTTGATGCTAATAGGCCTAGCTGTTTACCAAAATGTGAAAGTCAAATAAAATACAATTAACAAACAAGTAAAATGTGCTTTAGAATTATTGTTGCATCATGAACCATGTTATTACATTTTCAAGAAAAAAAAGTTGCTAGTGCATTTTGTAATCTTAAAATGTAATAAATTATTAGATAAAATGTCAATTTTTAAATCTATTACAAAATGCATTGCACAATACTCCATGAACTGAGGAAAATCTTACAGAAGAAATCATTAAATGGTGATCTCTAAAGGTCAAAGGTCAAGGTGCCAGTGAAGGTCAACAGGTCAAACACATCAGTGGTGATATCTCAGAATCCAGACCAGATAGTATCACGTAAAGACGTCACATGACGTCATGTAAAGACGTCACATGACGTCACGTAAAGACGTCACATGACGTCGCACCAATGGTATATTTGGTAAATGTATGACCTTTAACCTTAAAGCAGGTTATTGACATATTTAGTTAAATCAGACAATATCTTGTGCTTCATATTTAACATTAGATCTAACATGTGACATTTGGTCGTTGTGCGACGTCACATAACGTCACAGTGACGTCATACGTGGTCGAATATTGAAATGGACATATGTGAAAAACAGGAGCCAGGATTTCTGGGAATGTTTTTAAACCCTCTAAGGGATTGTTAATGATCCATAAAATAAATGGTTAGTGAACACAGAACACTAGTTTATAAAGAAGTTCTGAACATCCAGATCCAAACCTTGGCAGATTTAATGTGTTAGCGTTAGCATTAGCACAGACTGGTGCTGCTTCACTGAGGTCTGAACTCTACCACTGATCTAGTTTAATGTGTTAGCGTTAGCATTAGCACAGACTGGTGCTGCTTCATTGAGGTCTGAGTGATGTATTATTGGGGTTAGGTAAGTCGGGTCATTTAAGATAAACATTAAAATAACCTGTAAATCATTGTAATTTAAATATTAGGTACAATTTTCTATTAATAAATACACTTTATTGACTGAATTTCCGTGAAGGTGATGTACCACGTCAGAAGTAGTCTACGGTACGGTATGGTGCCTGCTCTGGGGGCTCAACACGTGGGACCCTGTCCCAGTTGAAGAGTCCAGTGTGAGAGTGCATGAATGTAGGAGGAGCTCTTGTGTCCCAGTGTTTGATCAGACGCTGCCTCCTGATCTGTGCTGGCGTTGTGCACCAGGGCCTGGACAAAGGCCTGGGCTGGGGCCCCCACAGGCCTCTGCTCTGGATCAGACACTTTATTTGTTTTGGGGGATGGGGGCCTAAGCTAGTGGACAGACCCCCACCCTATGAATGAACCCCACTGAGCCATGTGGATTTGATGTGTGTGTGTGATACTGAACAGACGCTTATTTGACTCATTTCCTTTTATCAGTCCCATCCAGTCCTCAGCTGCTTTATGTCCACAGCTACTACTGGAGTTAACTATTGACTTAGACCACAGCTTATGGGTTAGTGAACCTCCCCTAAAAGAACTCACAAACAGCCCCCCCCCAAACTATTATTTTTATAAACAGATTTCTGTTTTTTACATTTTAAACATCTTCATCTACATGTGTCTTTGTGTTTTAACATATTTTTAAAATATATTTTAACATCTGTGCATGTTTTTTTTAACACACCTTAATATAATATTTTTAACAGTTTTTAAACATATTTTCACATATGCTTTTAACATTCTACCTCCATATATATATATATATATATATATATATATATATATATATATATATATATATATATATATATATATATATATATTTACATTTTTGTGTTTTAAAAGCTCCACACTTTATTAAACTTCCTATAAGACAGTTTTATAACTCAGTAACAGACTGTGGGGGCGGAGCTTCCTCAGGACCAATCCATGAAAAGACAAACATTTAATCATCGGCCTCAGATTCCTCAGTTTGTTGATCGCCCCAGACTGTGTCCTCTGTCATTTTCACTCCAGGTGTGATTATGGGATGTTCTGTAGTTGGTGCCCCACATCTACACATTTTTTATATTTGTTCAGGTTTATTTTTTTCTCATGTCACACCTCAACCCCTGAACTGATCGGGCGCCCCCCAGGGGAGGCCCCGCCCCACAATGTGAAAACCTTTGATTGAGACAATAGTGGATCTTCAGATCCCAAAAAACAAACAAAGCCTGTTGAGAAGCTGGTGTTGTGTTATCGATGTGGGACTTCTGAGCTGTTTAATGAGTTTGTTTTAAGAAAAGAGAATTTTAACACCAAGATAATTGATTTGAGTGATTTATTTCGAACATGTGCAAAGTGCAACAATAATCAATACAACAATAATAATAATAACAATGACATGTCCGAAAAGGAGTAGGATGAAGCATAAGTTTATTTAATTCTACCCCTTCTTCACTTCCCCAATAACCTAAATTTATCTTATAGTAATATAGTGCATAGTGCAAAAATGATAACCATAAAAAAATAATAACAATAAGAATAATAACAATACCAATAATAAATAACTGAAGTACTAAACATATACATATATACAAAAAAACAAATGAGCAGATACGAAAGTAGGTAACAAATAGAGCTTAGAGTTTGTAATTGCAGAGATATACTCTATATAGAGGTTAAGTTATTGGCAGTTATTACGTTACAATTCCATGTCATTGTTTGTAAGTTAATATGTTTATAAATATGTTTGTTCTACTTCATCATTCAAAAGTTATCAACGCTAACGCAGCATCTAAACCAGGGGTCGACAACCTGTAACACCCAAAGACACATTTGAACCTGGTTTCCATGGAAACAAAAACACTGGGAGCCGCTCATCATCTTTAAAAATCTCAGCCAATGTGTCCCAAACCTTACTGTTTTTGTTTGGACGTTTCTGGAGCTTCCAGTCTCCCAACTTTATTTTCTCTCTTGCTCCCTCCATACCGTAGGACACTGACCACATTGTACGGGCAGCTGTGCCTCAGTTGGTAAAGTGGGTCGCCCAATGAGTCGCCCAATGACCAAAAGTTTGGCTCTGGCCGTCCACATGTCCAAGTGTCCACGTGTCCAAGTGTCCTTGGGCAAAGACACTGAACCCTTAGTCTCCCAGTAGGACTGACAGAACCTTATAAACCTACTGGTGTATGAGTGTGTGTGAATGGGTGAATGTAAGGCTAATGTAAAGAGCTTTGAAGCATGAACTATAGAAGTGCAGAAGGTGTAACATGTTGATCTGTCCTGAGTGATTCATCTCCTCTTCTGCATGAAACAAGTAAAAGGCTTTTAATTTGGAAATCCCAATAACCACAGCGAACGTTATATTTCATTTAAGTGTCTCGGTGGAACCGAATGAAACGGCTGATTTCAGCTACAATGTTGAATGGATTTAACAACAATAGTCACATGAACTTACACCAGGTTTATATAACAAATAAATATGTTCAGGGTGGAGGCGTGTGCGCAGCCTGTTCACTATTATTCCAGCTGCAGAAAACATGCGCTCCAGTGGCACAGACATTGTGGTCCCACAGAGGTACATGCTCGCCTACTTTGCCAGATGGGTGTATTTTTAGTTGTTCATCTTTCTTGTGTTTGCAGCGTTTTGTCGATGCGTTCAATTTGCTCCTCTCGGCCACCGTACAATGACAGTCAATACAACATCCTGTCCAAGTGAAACACAATACAAGTAATGCAGCATTAGGAATTAGTATTTAATATTCAAATATTCAAAAACATGTCTCATCCATAGTGTAAATGTTGTATGACCTACCTGCCTGTAAATACGTACCTGCCTGTAAACAAGTACCTGCCTGTAAACACGTACCTGCCTGTAAACACGTACCTGCCTGTAAACACGTACCTGCCTGTAAACGAGTACCTGCCTGTAAACGCGTACCTGCCTGTAAACGCGTACCTGCCTGTAAACGCGTACCTGCCTGTAAACCCGTACCTGCCTGTAAACGCGTACCTGCCTGTAAACGCGTACCTGCCTGTAAACGCGTACCTGCCTGTAAACCCGTACCTGCCTGTAAACGCGTACCTGCCTGTAAACGCGTACCTGCCTGTAAACCCGTACCTGCCTGTAAACGCGTACCTGCCTGTAAACGCGTACCTGCCTGTAAACGCGTACCTGCCTGTAAACGCGTACCTGCCTGTAAACGCGTACCTGCCTGTAAACGCGTACCTGCCTATAAACGCGTACCTGCCTGTAAACGCGTACCTGCCTGTAAACGCGTACCTGCCTGTAAACACGTACCTGCCTGTAAACACGTACCTGCCTTAAAGCCCTGCATATTTGTCATCCCTCTTTTCATTTCCTCCTCTCAGGCTAATATTGGCACATTGACGCTTGTTTCCCAGGAGGACGTTATCGGCACATATCGCTGGTGTTCCTCAGTCTGGCGTCTCTCCTATCAGCTGTAGAGCACAGCCACAGTGCCCCCCCCTCCTCCTCCCCTTCCTCCCCCTCCTCCTCCTCCTCCTCAGTGAATCCATCCTGAAGGACACGAGTCATTTCTGTGAGTCTCTGCAGGTCTGAGAGACGCTGAGGAGGCTGCCCTTATCTGCTTCTTCAGGAGGGGGCTTCAGATCCTTTCACAGGGGTCTGGGGGTCTAGGGAAGAAAAGAATAGAGCTTGTTGGGGGGTGGGGGGCGGGGGGGGGGGGTTATGTCGGCCTCAGAGACAATGGAGGTTAAGATGAGCGGCAGCTGCTTAAAGCCACTATCCCAGCCCTTGTAAAATGGTAATGAATTCTATAAATAAAAAGTCGTATTCCCAGGACTGTGACGAACAGTCCCTGTGATGAAGACACTCCAGCGACCATTAAAGACCCCATGTCGCTGTGAATTTGTCCTTCCTCTACCCTTTTCTGCTCTGTCTCTTACATCTGGGTCCTCCAGCTCGTCATAGTTTAACTGTTTTTATCCACTTTCATTTATGGCTGAACCATAAAAGGGATGTAGGACATTTCGGGGCATTCATGGCTCAGTTGGTAGAGTGGGTCGTGCAATAACCGAAGGGTTGGTGGTTGGAATCAGAATCAGACTGTTGTACTCTTTGCAGGACCGTTTTGGTCAACATGGTGACCTAGGCGAACACTAGGCGAACACCTTTCCCTATAGTGTAATTCTAAATGATCATGTGTAAACATAGTGTCCTACATCTGATGGAGTACGTACTGAGTGTCCATGAATAATCAGTGTCAATGTTAAGTTTAATGATTTATTTACTGTATTTTCACACTATAAGGTGAACTGGATTATAAGGAGCATTAAGTGAAGATAAACACTAACAATAACTATAAACCTTATGGAGTGGTAAACACACTCTTATTCTGATAAATGAAATTTAAGAGTCCAAATTCTGAGATAAAAACTCCAAATTATGCGAGAAAAAAGGAAACATTTTGTGAGAAAAAGGCCAAACTATGCGAGAAAAAAGTCAAAATTCTGTGATTTAAAAAGTCAACATTTCAACCAGAATTAATCCATACATAAGGCTCACTGTGAGAAAATGCAAGTATTTTAACTGTGCCTTATAGTCCAGAAAATATGGTAGATTAATATTGTAATTCTTTGGGATTTGGTGCCCCCAAGACATCTGGTGTCCTAGGCGACCGCCTAGTCTGACTATGATTAACGCCGGCCCTGGTCCTTGAGCAAGACACTTCATACTGGAGCAGATAATGAAACAATTGTTCACTTTCTCATACAAGCATCAAATTTGGTGCCTATACTCTTCCAACTCTACTGTTTTCAAAACACTGGCCACACAAAATTGCAAGATGACAGCCCCAAAATTCAAGATGTCCGCCCAAAAATGTGTTTTTTCTTTAATCTAAAATTTTCAGCCCCATAAATATATTGCAGTTGAATATAATATACATGTGTGTATCTGTTCTAGTTCTTCAGATACAACATGTTGATACTTGTTCAGACTCAGAAGAGCTAGAAGCTGTCACTGGTGTATGAATGTTTGGTGGTGGTCAGAGGGACCGTAGGCACAAAATGGCTGCCAGTCTTCTGTCAGTCTGCCCCAGGACAACTGTGGATACATATGTAGTTTACTACCACCAGCGAGAGCATGTGAGAGTGAATGAATAATGGGTCACTAATGTTAAGTGTTTTGAGTGGCCAAAAAAGTGCTCTATAATTCCAATCCATTATTAATCCATTATTTCATATCCAGATACTAGTGCTGTCAAACCAATACAGGTTTTAACCACTTTAACCACAGGGTTACTGTTACTGTACGGACACCATTATCATACTCACAGATTCCAGGACACACTTCCAGAACATCCCCAACTAATTATTTGAGTCTTTCTTTCTGCTCCTTTCAATTAATTTCAGCCACTTTCATAACACATTAGTAACAAACTACATCAGTCCTAGAGTTCAGGCCTTGGTGAAGCAGCACCAGTCTGCCAACGTTTGGATCTGGATGTTCAGAACTTATTTGTAAACTAGTCTTCCATGTTCGCTAATGATTTATTTGGTCAGTCATTAACAATCCCTTTGAGGGTTTAAAGGTGTCATTCCACTGCAAACCACTTTTCCACGCTCCTTTGGGAATCTGATGGCTCAGCCAGCGTTACCATGGTGATGGCTCAGCCAGCGTTACCATGGTGATGGCTCAGCCAGCGTTACCATGGTGATGGCACACCCAGCGTTACCATGGTGATGGCTCACCCAGACTTACCAACACGTTTCCTTTAACAGTGGTTCATCACCTCCACTGGCTGCATACTGCATTCACACAAAACAACAAGGGGAACAAAAGATGCAGAAAAAGCTGGTCCATGTGACATCAGAGGGACTCTAAGCATCACCCACATGGGGTTAGTCCCGTCCCCGGCAGCAAATCTGAAGTAGCAGTAGCATTAGCATTAGCATATACAAGAGCAGATGGCGCCACAAACTGTAAAAAACTGTTGGATCAAACTGGTTCATGTGATTTCTGTGGAAATAAAGACTTTTTTCCTCCACGTTTTCAAAACAAGTGATGGCACCAAACCTAGCTGGATGTTACTCTGGTAAAGGTAAACACACATAGAGAGTGAGGGCGGAGTGTTCTTTCACGCACTCTGAGCCAATCACAGATGCCTCATCACCACGTCACAGCAACATTAATGAAATAACACCTTTAAAACATAAACACACAAGACATAAAAGACATAGAAAAACAAAATGCCTTGAGGAAGACCAACATGAGGGCTAATTAAACCCATGGTGTTTTTACTGCACGCTTTCACAACAAGCAACAGCACCAAACCTAGCTGGATGTTACTTAGGTACATATACAGTGAGAGGGCAGGTGGGAGTGTTCCTTTACACATTCTGAGCCAATCAGACGCCTTGTGACCGTGTCATGGACATGTATGAGGAAGTAGAAGTAAACTGTTGTTACCACTTGCAGTCATTTTTCTACTGTGAAAAACCAGCATGAAACAAAACAATTGAGCGTTTTTAAAAAATAGAACCAACACACAATGTTTTCAATAACAATGAAGATCACAGTAATATTAATGAAAATGGAATGGCAGCTTTAAGAAAATTCCCAGAAATCCTGGCTCCTGTTTTTCACATATGTGACCCACCACCACGAAACCAGGCATAAGTCGCGCTGAGCCGTTCAGAGCTACAGCCAAATTTAGGCTGGAAGGTGATTTGTTATTAGTGTTTACACCTTATCAAAAAACGGTACCTTAACACCTCTATGTTCACTTCCTGTGGTCATTACATTGAAATCCAATCAATAAAGGTGTTTATTGAGTCAATTATTTAAGCGGCGACAAAAGTTCAGGTATTGCTGAGCAAAGACAAAGACGACTTCCACCTCTTTTCGCCGAACAAAACGATCTCCGTTCCGTGGGTAAACACCCAAGTGTTTGGTACGAGGTAAAAGCTTATATTGAATGTTCTGTCCAATGGTGTAAGCCAAATGATTATAATACGTCACACTTCTGTCCTATTATTATAATATATAAAACTTCTGTGACATGTCCATCAGAGTGTCCTTTAACATCTGTCAACAATTTGTGTCAATCGGATACAAATTATTATGCGTTGCTAAGGACTTCCTACCCCAAAACAGTCCAAAACTTTAACGGACAATATCTAAAAATATGCAAATTGTAAAATATGTCCAAATGTGGATATTAAAATGACCATAACTTTGGTTCTACTTGTGATAGAAACATCATTTTTTCACCATCTTAAACCTTAGTTTCCACTCTACCAAGATACACACATAACTCTGTTTGGATTTACACACACTTATGCCTGGTTTACTGGTGGTGGGTCACATATGTCCATTTCAATATTCGACCACATATGACGTCACTCTGACGTTATGTGACGTCGCACAACGACCAAATGTCACATGTTAGATCTAATGTTAAATATGAAGCACAAGATATTGTCTGATTTAACTAAATATGTTACGTAAAGTCGTCATGGAGCCTATGGGTGTTATCTCATCTGAGGTCAGAAGGTCAGGTGTGTTTTAGCTGTAGCCCTTCACTGTGACCTTGACCTTTGACATTTCTAGGTTGAAATGTAATAGTTTCGTCCTTGTAATGGTTTCTCCCATTATCAATCATTTCTGAAAGTTTCATCAAAATACGTCCATAAATATTTTTATGTTGCTGACAAACACAAGGTAAATAAAACATAATAACATCCTTCACGTCTGTAAAAATCTCACATTTTCTACAGGCTCTGCATTAGTATCTTATTAAAGACATTCCTTCCAGTATCCCCCACCCCCACTGGTACAAACTGTAAATACCATCATATCCCACAGACCACTTTGTAATCCAATTGTTTAACATATGGCAGCAATATTTTTGTGTTTTGTTTTTTAACGTGTAAAATGTCAGCCTTAACAAACCCAGACATAATTGAATCAACATTATTGTGGTCATGCATCGAAGCAATTTGGCCTTTTGTGGATATTCAGCGTAACAGCATACAA
Source organism: Siphamia tubifer (assembly GCA_020466265.1). Lineage (NCBI taxonomy): Eukaryota > Metazoa > Chordata > Actinopteri > Kurtiformes > Apogonidae > Siphamia > Siphamia tubifer. The sequence goes on from CM035796.1 coordinate 47,437,288, forward strand.
ACATATTCCCCCAGGGCTCGTCTGAAAGCTGTCAAATGCTCCAGCGGCAGCCAAGTAAAAGGGCCATCATTCGTCACCCCTTCATCACTTAATGTTCAATTATGTCAAAATAGCCTTTGGGTCGTAGTCGCTGGGAATTGATGGCGTCTCCGTGAGACTTGTAGCGCTTTCAGGCCGCATTACACCACCGCCATCCCTGTAGTCCCACAGTCCCACCCTCCTGCTACATTAAATAAACCAAACTGGCTCTCTCTAGGCTGCTGGGAGCTCCTGCGGATGGGGGGGGTCGCTTCTTTAACTACAACCAAGTGATGAAGTTATCCTCCACAGCGCCCCAAATAATTGATGTTGTTGAGCGTGGTGGTCACAGGGGATTGGCTGGGCTGTTTATGATGGGCCAGAGCGTCTGGGCTGTTTAATTTGTTCATTCCACAGCCCCCCAGACTGCAATTTTATCATAATGAATCACTAATGTTTATTTCACCATCATTGCCAGTCCAAGAAAAATGTTCCACACTCTTCAAAAGCTTTGCTGCTAATGTGTTTTTTCTTTTGTAATGCTTTGTTTACTCGGTTTGACTAAAGCATATGCATGGATTTTACTCTGGCCCTGTTCACATGAGAGGTTTTGTTCTTGTTTAATCCAGAATAAAGGTTCTTTCCTCTTTCAGATGAACCATGTCAACGCCTAAGTCTGAAACTGAATTCAGATTCATCAGTTATTGTTGGGATAAAGAGTTAAAGTAGACCAGTTAAAGGGTTAAAGTAGACCAGTTAAGGGGTTAAAGTAGACCAGTTAAAGGGTTAAAGTAGATCAGTTAAAGGGTTAAAGTAGACCAGTTAAAGGGTTAAAGTAGACCAGTTAAAGGGTTAAAGTAGTCCAGTTAAAGGGTTAAAGTAGACCAGTTAAAGGGTTAAAGTAGTCCAGTTAAAGGGTTAAAGTAGACCAGTTAAAGGGTTAAAGTAGACCAGTTAAAGGGTTAAAGTAGACCAGTTAAAGGGTTAAAGTAGTCCAGTTAAAGGGTTAAAGTAGATAAATCAATAAACAGGGATGACAGAAGCTCTACGTCTGTTTTGATGAAGTGTCGTTGAAGTGTGGATGCGTTGGGTTCAGATGCTAATGCTATTTAGCCGTGGACACACTCTTGTCTGCCTTGAGCAGCGTAAAATGGTCCCAAACTTCTACTATTTATTAATTATATTTTAAAAAGTACACAAACAGTCCAGACCAGATGAACCTGTTCTGTAGTGTGTTTGAAAATGGTCTCTAGTAATTTACGTTACGTGATCGGCTTTTTGATTGGCATGTTTTTCTGATCAAAAATCAGGCTATTTTAAGGCAATATTATGATTATGATCAGCAGCCAATCGATCGGTGCAACATTTACTTATAGACAGACAGACAGATACATATTTAGGGTGCTTTCACGCACTAAACGACCCATTCGAACCAAAAGCTCTTGGTTTGGTTCGTTTTCGTTGGTGTGAAAGCATCAATCGCACTCTGGTGCGCACTAAATCAAGCGGACCGAGACCTCCAAAAAGAAGTGGTCTCGGTCTGTTTGACACCCCACCAAATGCCAAGCTTTGGTGCGGTCCCTTTGGTGTGAACGCAAACTCGGGTCCAAACCATCGACCTTTGGTCAAAACTACCTGTTGTTCGTGGCATAGTTAGCATGACCACATTCCTGTAAATAGCGAGTCTCCTCAGCGTGAAATGACACGCTGTGCGTCTTCGGCGACTCCAACGCATAAGCACGTTGTTCTCCAGACGCAGCCTTGATTCACTCGCAAATTGGATATTTTGTTAGAAATGTTAAATACAGAGAAAATAATAAACAACTATCAGAGCAAGTACCAATGTGTGAATGTGTCGCTACATTTTGGGTCAAAATTGGCGTCTATTTCTACCAGTAGATAAATGAAACGTCAATCAAACCAACTTTGGTTCGTTTGCTGGTGTGAAAGCGGACCACATTGGAATCTTTATAAACATAGTAAGAATTTCACTGGTTAGTGCGGAGCAAATAATCAAACTAGTGGTGTGAAAGCACCCTTAGTCTTTTTTTTACTAGTTCTGTAAGTGAAAAAGGAATAGGCAGAAGCCTAGGTTTATTTAACGTATCCTATTCAACCCATAGAATCGTTACGCAGTCGTTCTGTCCAATCAGAGCCCTCTGTACCTCCAGCTCTGAAAGACCAATTAACTAGAGTGGAAACCATGGAAACCTTTATTCAAAATTAACATGTCCCTTCAAATAGCCAATAAGGAAATAGATTTATCTTCATATTTTTTTTTTTATTCCAAATAAATAATTCAGAATTATGACATCATGTAAACGTAGGTAGTTAGAATGAAAGTAAAATCTGTTTGCTGTTTATGCTGATGACAGAACACTATAGATTACTGCCACCTCTGTCATACGGGGGGGGGGGGGGGGTGTACATCTGGCTGCTACTGCTTTATTGAAATAGTTGAAATGTGAAATGCTAAACCAGCGCTGACGCCGCTAGTGGGGCTTACACCAGACCTAATGCAGGGGGGGGGGGGGCATCAAGGTTATGCAAATCTGCACAACGGTAAACAGAAGTAAATCCTGGTGTCATTCACCTCACCCACCTTGCTGAGCTTTCTCCTCATTACTGGTCCTAAAAATAGCTGCTGACTTTAGCTCCCCATGGTGAGACTCTGCTTTTTAGACTTTACTCCCCCAAGGATGCTCTATAAGGTCAAAGGGCGGGGGGTGTTGTGATCCTCTCAGACTCCCATCAGGACTCTTTAGCTTGGCTGGCACCAGGGTCAGCAGAGGTCAACTGTCCAACAGTCTCCTGGACGGGCTCGTTATGGCTCTGATAAAGCTAGTCCCCAACCACAGCTTAACCTGTGGTCAGTCTACGACCCCTCCCACAAATACGACACCCCAAGACACGAAAACCAAACATCGAAGACAAACTCAGTGTTCCACTCCAGGATTGCTTTGGATTAATTTTAATTAATTGTGGTTAAAACATTTCATGTCGATGGACTATTTTGTTTCGGGTTCATTGTTTGTACTCAAATTTTTCCACAAATTCCACAAAGAAATACAAATATGCAGAAAAAAATACAAATTCACAACAAAAAGTGTACCAGAAAAAAGTGATGACAAATCCAAAACCTATTAGAGAAAAAAAAACACTAAGAAATGTGATAAAATATCCAAAAACTAATAAAAAAATAACAAATGTGTATATATATATATATATATATATATATATATATATATATATACAGATGCATACTCGTATACATATATAAAAACAGTATTTAAAAAAAAGAAGCTTTAAAAAAAAAAAAAAGATGAAAGCAGTATTTAGATTTTTAAGGACCTTTTATATTATCATCATTAAACATGATGATAATATAATTGTATTTTTTATTCCAGTGTTATTATTGTACTGGTTCAGTCATTTTCAGATCATATTATAGGGAATATAGTCCCTGAACTAACATGAGTTTGACACTTCTGATTTACACCCATTGTTATTTCAGTGTGTGTTTGTGTGTGTGTGTGTGTGTGTGTGTGGTGGGGGGGGGGTTAATTGTGTTGAACTGGAATGGGGGTGAATGGGGACGGGGCTAATTAAAAAGTCCATCTTAATAATAATAATAATAATAATAATAATAATAATAATGATAATAATAATAATAATAATGTGTGTGTGTGAACGTTTCCTGACACAGCACATCCCAGCCTGGTTACTGGGAGGCCGGGAATGACCAGGAGGAATTTGGGGTGTGGGTGCACCCCCCCCCCACCTCCCCCAACAGCCATTCACTGCTCATCCACTCTCCCGCCACCCCCCACCCTCTGTAACACACCCCTGATTGTAAAAGTGTCGGTCCCCCCCACTCCACCCCAGGCCCCTGATTCTCTCCGGTCGTGCTGATTGTAAACCCCCCCACCCTCTTCCACTTTTGTCGACATACAATGGGGAGTGAATCCTGTCTCCTGGCAACCAATCCCTCAGAGATGGTTGCCGTAGCGCTGGAGAGTTGGCGTGAGAGAGAGAGAGAGAGAGAGAGAGAGAGAGAGAGGGGGAGGGAAAGAGAATGAAAGACAAGAGATGGAGGTGGAGAGAGAGTAAAAGTGGGTGGAGCTGGGATAGAGGTTTACAGCAGATGATGTTAAATGTCATTTGAGTTAATTATTAACACAGTTAAACTCAACACTGACACTTCTTGGTAAAACCTGTATTTTTAGACTTCTCCTTCACAAGTCACAAAAAACAGACATTTAGGCTGGATCCCATTTCACCACTTAGCCCTACCCCAACCCAACCTTTACCCCTTGAAAGGGACCTATTAGGGTAGGGCTTGAAAACCAACCCCTCTGAATTGGGACACCCCTTCAACACTTCCTGACGTCACCAGTTCAAATTTAAAAAAAAAAGTTTTTTACAGTAAAGTGTAGAATCAAGTACAGTTTTAAACCATAAAATTAATTCATATGTTTTCTGTAAAATAAGAAAATGTTTTGCCGTGAATTTAAGAATGTGTTTCGGCGACCACAGATGCTGGAATTTTACCGTAAAACATTTTTCTTATTATTATTATTTTACTGGTCTGACCCCACTTTAAACTGAATTGACCTAAAATTATTTTTACATCATTATCTTTTCTTTTTTTTTTTTTGCAATTGACGAATTCAGGGGGCCAGACTGGACCCTTTCGGTGTCTGATTTGGCCCTGGGCCGCATGTTTGACACCCCTGGTTTAGATCAATATGACAGAAGTAGCTGAGGGGTGTGAAATGGAGACTTGGACTGAATCCCATTTCACCCCTACCCCTTCAAACAGAGCTATAAGGGGTAGAGCTTGAAAATCAAGCCCTATGAATGGGGACACCCCTTCAAAACTCACCTATGTCCTCAGGTCACTCCACCAGGTGTTGCGTAACTAAAAACCACAGCTTTATACTGAATCTCATTTCACTCCTTCCCCTCAGTTTTGTGCATCCATGTGTAGGGGTAGGGGTAGGGGGAAGGGCTTTATACCCCCTCAAACTGAGATTTTCCAAAGGCAGACTCCAAATGGAGGGGTACGAGACATTTCCCACAATACAATGTGAATCCTTTTAAAAATAGCGGCATCTACGAAAGAAGTACACAGATATAGTATGTTCGCCGTAATGAACAGTATTTCAGTTTTGATAACTGTTGTTTTGTATAAAATTTGACATTGTCACAATGTGTAATAGTCATTTTCTACATAAAACACACGGAAAAAAAATGGGTATTTCCATAAACCTGGAGTAATCGGTCGATGCATCGCACTTTTGTGATTTGAACGCAGATATTAGTACAAATATCCACTGTCGTGTTTTTGGTTCCGTAACAACTGGTGGAACGAACTGATGATGTATGTGAGTGTTAAAGGGGTGTCCCAATTCAATCCCTACCCCTCATGGCAGTGGTTGTCAAACTTTTTCCAGTGATGTACCCCCTTAGAAACATATTTTTAGTCCAGTACCCCCTGACATGGGCAAAACATTTTTGGAAGAAAAAAAGTACAGTGCTGAAAAATCAGTTATGATTTTTTTTAAAAATCCAAACTTCTCAGTTTTTATCTCATAATTTTTACATTTTATCTCATTTTTTACTTTTTACTTCATGATTTTGACTTTACTTATTACACCTTGTAGTGCGTAATATACGGTACTTATTTTTTAACAGAATTTTGAAATATGTAATGGTAATTTTCTCCATAAAATGCACATGAAAAAGAAATCACTATTAACATAAATGTGGAGTAACGATGCAGAGCACTTCTCCGATTGGACGCAGATATTGGTAAAAAAAAAAATATATATATATATATATATATATATATATATATATATATATATATATATATATATATATATAATATACGAGAAAACCACAACTACAGCAGCAGACGTGTTTTACTTCTGGTTAAAGCTGTGGTTTTTAGTTATATAACAACTGTTGGAGTGAACGGATGGTGAGTGTTGAAGGGGTCTCCCAATTCATAGGGGTTGATTTTCAAGCCCTACCCCTTATAGGTCTGTTTGGAGGGTTAAGGGCTGAAATGGCTTTAATGTAGTCCAGTTTTTGGATCTAACAGATGGTGTCACGCCCCATTTAGCTGATGTTTATCATGTTTAATGAAGCTGCACCTGAAGCATCACATCCAGGTGTATATAAATCATTTTATGAAGTGAAGTGGATGGAGGTCAGCACTAATACCTGTGGGAAATGAAGTGGAACACACTGGCATTCTGGACACCAGGAAAACACTTCCACAAACACTGAGGGCAGGAGTGTCAAACTCATGTCAGTTCGGGGACATATTCAACGTAACGGGATCTGAAAACAGCCCAACCAGTAAAATACTCGGTAGTAAACCAGTTCAGTCAGACGTCGGTTATATGCTGATGATACTGTTCTACACACCCGTGCTAAAAACTAACTGTCATGGCTGACTGGTTTGAACATACCATAGTTATGTTCTTCTGCTGAACTAAAGAGCACATGACCTGCTGCTTTACAAACCTTTGCAGTAGACTTTTATTCACTGTATCCAAGTTCAAACCTTCCCAAACTTTACAAGTTTTGGTACTAGTACCTGTGTGTTTCCATACACAGATGCTACTCAAGCGACTCTTGACAGAGATTATAATCAAGTGAGATGTCTCACTCTGTTGGAAAAATGCAACTAGTGACAATAGTCAACAATGGAATTCATTGTCGACTATTTCTATTATCGATTTTAGTCGACATCTTCGACTAATGGTTGCAGCCCTAAGCCAGATAATTTTCAGCATTTAATGGGAACTCACGTGGGTTAATACCTAATCTGTAGAAATGATTTTAACAAGTTCCACCCACAACTTCTTAGCGCCATCCTACTGACAGATAAACAAACTGAACTGGAGGTAATTATAATCTGATAATGTTTAATGAACCCTTAAAGGTCCCTGGACCACATGTTGGACACCTGTGCTGTAAATGCATGATGGTGTTTACTACCAGTCTATTTCCATGGTGTCTCTGTGACAGTAATGTGTTCCTTATCAGACCAGTTTATTCTGAATAAATACTGACCAGCAACAACATCAACCACTGGAGCTCTATCTGCAACCCCCCCCCCCTGCCTCCCTCTCTCTCTCTCTCTTTCTACTCATGCCAGTACAGTTAGTTTGTGTTTTGCAGGAAGATTCCATTCCAGACATTTGTATTGGGATCAATCACAGCCGTTTGCTTCTAAATCTGCATCGTTTTCTTCTGACGCTTCTCTTTTATTAAATCACTCACGCTTTTCGGCTTATATTAAAATGGCTTAATGTTTTTTGGACATGGATCCCCCTCTTACAACACTTTGAAGTTGTCGTTATTTGCTGTTTACTCTGTTTGTTGCGTCTACGCTTAAAATTGACAAAGCACTGATTAGGAGACTTTATTGATTATTAGCGATCATTGCTGCCATAATATTGACGTAAAAATGAAAAGATGTTTGTTAATGCAACTCCAAGACAGAAATGATGACATGACAGCAGTGGTGTATCTCTGAAATCCCCCACATTTATATATATATATATATATATATATATATATATATATATATATATATATATATATATATATATATATATATATATATATATATATATATATATATATATATACACACACACACACACACACACACACACACACACTCATTTACATGTCTCATGAGGATTAAGTTTGTCGTCACGTAGCCATTGGGTAGTGAGTGAAAACCAAATCTTTGTTTTTAATAAAATAAAGAATTTTAAAAAAGGAAATTAAATTTTTTTAAATAATCAAAGTGAATGAATAAATAATAAATTAAATAAATATTAAAGAATAAATGAATACATTATTCTTTTTTAAAAAGAAAACGCATCTTCAAACCTTTGAAAAATACATGTTTAATTTTACACCTGTTTTCCTCATGCTTTATGGGGACTTCTGAGGAAAAAAGGATTTATTGGTCTACATCATTTCTATTTTACTTGTGGGAACTTTTATTTATATTTAACCCATGTAGGGACCTGAATTTTGGTCCCCATAATGTCAGAGGTCCCCATAGTGTGACTGTGTCACATTAATGCATACCTGCAAACTAGTCACCTTTCGGCGAAATTCGCCGTTTTGATCCTGAAATAGGTCACTTACGTGAATCGTGTAGATCCGAAGAGTTTTTTTTTTTTTTTTTTTTTTTTGGGGGGGGGGTAGGCAGGCCAGGCCAGGCCAGGCCAGGCAGAGACAGACTACAGAGCTATATTGTATAATGTTGGTCTGTCTCACTCTGCCTGTCGTTCCCACTCAGATAGCCTACAGTACATACATCATACACTCTCAATGGTCATTCCATGACTGCCAGTTACAAAGTTAAAACCTAGTCGCGTGCGAGATCTCGTAACGTTAACGCGCGAGTATGAAACTTTCACATTCCAAACCAACGAAACTGTCACGTTCACTGTCGCGGCTTCGGATTTGGAGTACCTGAACAACTGCACTGTGAAGATTTTTTTTTTGCTGTGCTGACTGCAACGTGTGCTGAGGTAAGTCCAGAAACATTTTTGTTGGTTTTATGTCATAACTGAGTGCGATAGATTGCATATCTGCCGACCTTTACGCATTTTGACACCAAACTACGCTGCTACGATTAATCACTGCAAAATACGCATAAAGTTTTTTTTTATTTATTTATTTATTTAATCCGTCAAAAATGAAATTTCTGTTCCGTCAAATCTATCCGCTGACCGAATTTTTTTTTCAAGCTTTATTTTGGTCGAAAACCACCACAAAACCTTTTCCTTTTTCTGGTTTTTATTTATTTGGACCTGAAGAAGACCTATTTAGGTCGAAACGTCGTCCACTTTTTTATTTTTATTTGACTTTCACGGGAGTTTTCCGCCCGGCTTCGGCGGAGATTTCCGTGTTAGCTAGCTTCTTTTTCTTTTCTTTTTGTCTCTTTTCTTTGTTAAAATTAAAATACGCACACTCACACACACTACAGAACACACACACAACACGGGACACACAGACACATACATATATAAAATAAAATGCTGAATTTTACGGACGGAGAGGTCTGGACGGTGGTCCGCAGGGGACGCCGGCCAGGTCGCTTCGCGCCCGGGGAGTGGGAAGGGGGACGCCGCGGTGGGGATGATTTTCTCCGGTGGACGGACAGTGCATTTAGGGCTCCGGGGTTTCACAACGCCGGGGTCCGCAACCACTATAACCCCAACCTTGAGCCAGTGCCACCCCGGAGGATTATCCCCACCGGTCGCCCCCAACCCCTCATTCGGATTTATGCACAGGCGGTGCGGGGCACACGGGGAGGATTTCGCCGTGCGCCTGGACTGCAACGGGGGGAGATGCGGGGTCCAAAAAACATGGCGGACTACATTAAACCTACGGCCCGGTTTAAACAAATGACACATACCTTTCATGATTTAATTAGAGCTGTTCACCACGGGGCTAATGTGAGGGTTTCTGAGGATGAAAAAAGACCTAGAACAATCAATGAATTTATGTTCAGTTTCTGTGCAGTTTTGTTCATAGTTTGAGTAATGAAAGTAATTCTCTCAAAATTGCAAAAATAAAAAGTGCACGATTTATTAACTGAAATATTGTCTTTTGTTTGGTAGCACCCGCGGGGGGGGGGCAACGATTAGTTTGTCACCTTTTTTAACCCTCATGAGTTTGCAGGTATGTTAATGTCCCCATAAATGTAGGAATACAAGCACACACATACACAGTTTGTGAGAGTAAACACTTCCGCCTTCTTCTGTATAAAGGGAAAACAAATCGTGCTCTGGTTTCTGCTCTGAATAGTTTGAATCTCTTCCTCTTCCTTCTCACTGTTTGTTCCTTTTGTTAATCTTTTCCTGTACATTTACATTTAACCATTTCATATCTACTATATAC
>CM035796.1:47457035-47464535 GCA_020466265.1 Siphamia tubifer
GTATTTATACTCTGACGTGTCGCACGTTTGTCGCAGACTCTGTAGCCTCCGTGCGCACCTCCCAGAAAATGTAACCCACCGCAGACAGTGTCGCAGAGAAGACCAGAAAAAAAGACTCATGATTGGTCCATTCTACATCCACACTACATTCACTTCCACTGCCCAGAGTCCTGCACGGTTCTGATTTTGACAAACCGCAACCGCCCGTACCCGTCATGTTCAAACCCGTATCCAACCCGTTTTCCGACGAAAAAAAATTACAAATCCGCACCCGAACCGACCCGCTATAAATGAACCCGATATCTGACCCGAACCCGGAAGAAAATGTCAGCTTAAATACAAAATGTCAAACTTAAATACAAACATTTATTGCCACGAATATACTGAACAGTGACATAGCCAAGGCAGAGCCAAATAAAAATGTTGTTAAACAGTAGCAGACAAATAATAAATTCAAAAACTATTTTTATACGTGAGCTCATGCGCGCACACACACACACACACACACACACACACACACGCTTGAAAAACGCATCAAGAAGGAAGCCGACAGGAGGCAGCTATACAAGTCCAAAGTAAAGAACAGTTTTTAACCTATGAACCGCAAATTAGACCCGCGATCACCCACGTCCGACCCGAACCGAATCCGTATCCGACACAGCACAACATTTTTCACCCGTTTCGTGAAAATCTGCGGTTCACCCACGGGTCACCCACGGGTACCCGAACCCGTGCAGGACTCTGCCACTGCTCTTCCATCTTTTGCGAACATGAACGTCATTGTTGAAGACGACTCGTGTGAATGTGGATTCGGCCAAGTGCATGAGGAAGTGGAAGAATCTGCGAGACAAATTTGTTCGACAACAAAAGGGTCTGATGTGGGGAGTGGGGGTCCAAGTGGGAAATCCTAGCAAGTTGGTGAGAATGTGTTTTTAGCACCGAGAAAAACGCTAAAGAGCTAAAAACTTTGACTCCTGGGTGCTTTCAGAGAACACGTGTTGTTACACACTTCTGTGTTATGAATACCACACACCGTGTACTCCCCACACTGGCATAATTTACAAATATCTGTGACAAATTAACTGCAACACTTTGCTGCAAGAGCATGCAGAGGCCTTTTGCCTACTAACAGGTTGTTGTTTTCAAAAAAGAATCCGCATTTACATACGCATTTGTTTCAGTATTTGGGTCAAAGGTCAGCTTTGGGAACGTTGACCTCCAGTCTAAACACAGCATCAGGTGCAGCGGAAAAATCCAGTTTCATATTTGTCATTATTTGTGTGAAATAGATGCAGATTTTCATGGCTTTCTTTTTAAAGGCAGCATATTGTGGTTTCATATTTTGTTTTAAGACCCCCCCCCCCCTCTTTCCCCCCCACTGGCTGAGTGGAAGGTGGCAGGCTGTCAGAGGGATTTTAATGTGTCGAGGCAGCATGTGACAACTCCATTCTCTATGGACTGTGTTCTTTGCCGGGGCTTAAATCTTGTATTGAATGCAGATTCTTCACCCAGTTGATGTCACCAGAAAATTATGTTTATTCCTACTAAGAATAAATGCTTAAAAATCTGCTCCAGTTTTGTGACGGCAACAGTTTTTCCTGCTTTTTACCCTCCACGCTGCTTTATTAGTCTCATTTTTTCTCCTCTCTACATGTTTAAAGAAGTCCTTCCCCGCTGTCATCCAGGATATTTATTTTATGAGCGTAAGAGGGAAGTGTTCCCTGAGCCAAAACGTTTGACAGCTGACTGAAGCCTTCGCTCTTCACCCTGGAACTACAAACAGCTGGCGTGTTTTGCAAAAAGGAAATGTGTCGTAATGGTGGATTTACCTCCGAGCTACCAACTCTTATGAATTTGTCATCTTGTATATTTTATTTATTGTTGACAGTGTTTTAACCCTTTGTGGACAGTTGTCTCTGCTACCACAGTCTTTCACCCGAACTTTAGGACCGTATTGGAAAAAAAAATAAAAATTTTTTAACCCTGCGATATTATTGTATTGCGATATATATTTTTTAAAAATGTGAGTGGTGTTGTAGGCCCTTGCGACCACCTCCCCACGCGACCGCTGAAACCACCTGACAGCAGAAGGATGTTAGCCTAGGATCTAGACTGTCCCCAGTGGCCGCAAACTGCATTTGCTACGGGGGCAGTCTAGAAAGTCTAGGCGAATTTGTGGGCGGGATAACCGCTGTCTGTCAAGTTTTCTCTTTACACAACGCCACGCTATTGGATGGGGAACCAGTCAGAGCCAACCAATCAGAGCGATGAACATGAATTTCGTAGACAGCGTCACCGGAAGAACACACCAGAATGTAGTCTCAAAACGAGTGCAGCAGCTTAGCTAGCTAGTTGGCGTTTGGCTACCAGGCTAGTAGTAGGATTGTAGCACAGAGTTAAGTAGGCTATTTGGTGAGTGTAGAACGGTAGAAAACAGAATGGCACTAAATGACTGTTGCCGTTTTTGTATGAAGAATATGCGGATTTCTGGCGTGATTTCTAATTCATCTCAGATGAGCCATGTTGTCTAGCAGCTAGCAACTGGTGTTACGGCAATGTGTGCTAGCTAGCAGCTACGCCTTCTTCTTCTCTTTGGTGTGCTAGCTGCTACGTCTCTGCGACTACAACATTACGTGTTGTATTTGTGTCGTCATGAGGCAGCGCGGGCTCCAATCCCGCCCCTCACGATTTGATTGGTCCGACCCAGTTGGGATTTTCAGATCCTAGGCTGTCTAGTCTGTCTCCCCGTAGCAAATACCATTTGCGGCCACTGGGGACAGACTAGATCCTAGGCTAGGAGGATGTTGTATCGTGCGTTCGATCCAACATTCCATGACACATGCACACTCCTACGTTTGAAAAATGACCCCTTTGTTACAAACTTGTCACAGCCACGCCCATTATTTGATCAAAAATGTAAGCGATAACTTTTGATCCCACATGTGTGTGGGTGATTTTCACCCAGTTTGGTGCAAATTGGATGTAAACTGTAGGAGAAGATGATAAAAAGGAATAAGGGCTGGGATTATGACTAAATGTGTTTCACTCCGATTCAAAAGGATTCTGACGAAACCCCATTCATAACTATGGCATGGTTTTTGTGTTGTCATGGCAACACGATTAAAAACAGGCGTGTGTTCTCATTGGCTTTTTACTTTAGGTTGGCATGAAGGATGTGTGTGTCAAATTTTGTTGGACTATGTCAAAAATATTTTTTTTGACACATTGGCGTCAGAGAGCCATTTTGTGATCTAACGATACGAGTTCCAAGTTGTCATTCTGCACAACATTGGGTCCAACTTTAACTGACACTGTATGTACGAAATACACACTTCTATGTGTGTAAAAATGACTGCTTTGTTGTCAGGTCATAACAGCCACGCCCACATTTTATCAAAACGTAGCATGATAACGTTTGATCCCACATGTGTGTGGGTGATTTCCACCCAGTTTGGTATAAATTGGATGTAAACACGTTGAGATCATATTTTTTGTATGAGGGGTGGTTTTTTAGAGGTCGACACTTCCATCACATACGGCCGACTCCCTGTTGGGTTTAGGGCGGGGCCATAATGTAACTTTTTACTTGTCCTAACATGGGCTATGAGTGTGATTTTTCGCCGGGCTTGAAAGTGCAGTCAAATAAAATTCCCTTTTTTAAACGTTGAAAGAGCGAAATTTGGGGTTAAAGTGGCTAGGAAAACGAACCCTATGGTTTTAATAGAGCGTCAGCGCTGTGGCCTAAATACTATAGTAAATATAAGAGTGAAGTCTTAGATTTGGGGTTAGGGTTTTAGCAGCATTTTCTATGTTCAAATTAAAAAAGGTTGTTATGACAAATCTGTTTGAGTGTACTCACTTTTGCGACATACTATGTGTGTGTGTGTGTGTGTGTGTGTGTGTGTGTGTGCACGCATGTATTAGGGTTGTAAAAATTGACACAGATTAATCAATCGTCATGATTAATCTAATTAAATATTTTAACACACTTTAATGGAAGGTGTTTTGTTTTAAGTTATTTTGTTGAAACTGTCAAAGGTGTTGGATAAACATGTTAATTTGATATATTCACATTTTTGCATTTATTTCAGATATTAACAAAAAGTTTTTTGCAGTTTTTTTCTGTATTTTGTAAAAGTTTTTGAAGATGTTTTGGAGTTTGTAATAGTTTTTTTGTGTGTATTTTAGTGTTTCATATACATCAATCAATAGAATGTATTTTCCAGATTATAAGGTGTGTCTTATATATGGAATAATTCTGGTGGCGCTTAGTGACTTGACATTTTGACTTTTTATCTCCATGATTTTGTTTTTTTCTCTCATGATTCTGACTTTACTTAATGCATCTTATAGTCTGGTGCACCTTGTATATGAAAAATACCTACCGATATACTGTATATATTTACTGAGACTGTTAATGTGCCAGTGAGCTGGTGGGGTTCAGGAGGCGTTCAGGTGGGGTTCAGGAGGAGTTCAGGTGGGGTTCAGGAGGTGTTCAGGTGGGGTTCAGGAGGCGTTCAGGTGAGGTTCAGGTGGCGTTCAGGTGAGGTTCAGGTGGCGTTCAGGTGAGGTTCAGGTGGCGTTCAGGTGAGGTTCAGGTGGGGTTCAGGTGGGGTTCAGGAGGCATTCAGGTGGCGTTCAGGTGAGGTTCAGGTGGCGTTCAGGAGGCGTTCAGGTGAGGTTCAGGTGGCGTTCAGGTGAGGTTCAGGTAGCGTTCAGGTGAGGTTCAGGTGGCGTTCAGGTGAGGTTCAGGTAGCGTTCAGGTGAGGTTCAGGTGGCGTTCAGGATGCGTTCAGGTGGGGTTCAGGTGGGGTTCAGGTGGCGTTCAGGTGAGGTTCAGGTGGCGTTCAGGTGAGGTTCAGGTGGCGTTCAGGTGGCGTTCAGGTGGGGTTCAGGTGGCGTTCAGGTGAGGTTCAGGTGGGGTTCAGGTGGGGTTCAGGTGGGGTTCAGGTGGGGTTCAGGTGGCGTTCAGGTGAGGTTCAGGTGGCGTTCAGGTGAGGTTCAGGTGGCGTTCAGGTGGGGTTCAGGTGGCGTTCAGGTGGCGTTCAGGTGGCGTTCAGGTGGCGTTCAGGTGGCGTTCAGGTGTCAGCTGTTGAAGTGCTCAGCTGATGTTTCCTCCTGTCTGTCGTTGTCAGGTTTGGTGTGTGCGTTGGAGATCACATCTACGGGTCAGACGTCAATAGAGAAGGCCAGTGGTCAGAGTGTGAAGCTGGACTGTCAGTTCACTTTGGCCCCTGAAGACTCTGGACCCCTGGACATAGAATGGAGCCTCCTGTCCTCTGACAACCAGAAGGAAGACACTGTGGTAGGTGCACATGTGCTGATACTCACATATTTACTACACATATAACTGCTCAGTTATTTGCCACCGTTTGTTGTTTGTTGATCAGTAGCGTTCGCATTTTTGTTTGTTTGTTTGTGTTTGTCTGTTTTCACTCGAGCGACCACATTTCTGGAGCAAATTGTCTGTAATCTGTAATCTCATATTAAAGCTAACAGAGTGCTTTCAGGACCCGTGCTGATTTTATTGATATGACATCATCATATCATGATGTAAAAATTGATTTTGTGGTTAAAACTTATTTTTGTCAATTTTCATTCAAATCCTATTATGATTGAATATTTAATTGAGTATGAGATGAGATGAGATGACTTTATTGTCCCTTATGGGAAATTTGTCTTGGGCAAAAATGCATATAGTCTACATCACGTTTTAAAACACATACAGACAATACACAAACCAGCATTGTACAGTCATTGAAAGAAGACAATAATAAGCAACAATAAATAATAATAAGTAAGAGAAAAAAGTGCAAATCCCCGGACGTAAGAGGGGACATAACTAACAGGATTCCAAAGACTACGATCTATGAGCCACGTTCCGGCTGTTTAGTAGTACCACCGAAGTGGGAAGAGAGTAGGACAATGAAACTGGACATATTTGGCCCAAAGTCCCTAATTTCCAGGTCAAGGTAAATGTATCCAAAGTGTGAGTTAAAGTGGGTTGGTGGGGGCGGAGTCTGCACTCAGTGCTTTTCTGGTCTTTGACAGGATGGTTTGTAAATGTGAACATTTTTCCTCCTCCTGGGAGGATCCTCTCACAGGACTTCACCCGTGTCACGTAGATACGATAGTCACAATGTCATTCATAGCTTCTATTTTAAACAGTTTTTTATTTTGTGGTATTATCACTGCTGCAGTGAGCTTTTAAAATGTTTGATCCACTCACTACTTCCAGTCTGACGCCATATTGAATTAGTGTGGGCGTACACATTTCCACTGTTGGAACTGTTGCATCACCAATTCATGGATTGTTTTGAAATTTGAAATGTTTAAGTAGACGAGTACAACGAAGAAACGGATCGAATTTGATCCGATTTGGTCTATTGTGCACGACATTTAATAAAATAACTCAAAAAGTTATGAACGGATTTGGATGAAACTTTCACAGATGATTGATAATGTATCAAGGAAGAAACCATTACATTTGATCTCTGAAGGTCAAAGGTCAAGGTGCCAGTGAAGGTCAACAGTTCAAACACATCAGTGGTGATATCTCAGAATCCAGACCAGATAGTCTGACCTTCTGACCTCAGATGAGATAACACCCATAGGCTCCATGACGTCACGTAAAGACGTCACGTAAAGACGTCATATGACGTCACGTAAAGACGTCACAGGACGTCACGTAAAGACGTCACATGACGTGGCACCAATGGTATATTTGGTAAATGTATGACCTTTACCTTAAAGCAGGTTATTGACATATTTAGTTAAATCAGACAATATCTTGTGCTTCATATTTAACATTAGATCTAACATGTGACATTTGGTCGTTGTGCGACGTCACATAACGTCAAAGTGACGTCATACGTAGTCGAATATTCAAATGGACATATGTGAAAAACAGGAGCCAGGATTTCTGGGAATGTTTTTAAACCCTCTAAGGGATTGTTAATGATCCATAAAATAAATGGTTAGTGAACACAGAACACTAGTTTATAAAGAAGTTCTGAACATCCAGATCCAAACCTTGGCAGATTTAATGTGTTAGCGTTAGCGTTAGCACAGACTGGTGCTGCTTCACTGAGGTCTGAACTCTACTACTGATCTAGTTTAATGTGTTAGCGTTAGCATTAGCACAGACTGGTGCTGCTTCACTGAGGTCTGAACTCTACTACTGATCTAGTTTAATGTGTTAGCGTTAGCATTAGCACAGACTGGTGCTGCTTCACTGAGGTCTGAACTCTACCACTGATCTAGTTAATCGACTATTGATTAAAAATGTTCTCAGTTAAATGAGCACATTTAAAATGTATTGTCAGTTAATTGTTCTTCTCCATGGCAGTGTTTGTGTGGACAGTACAAACCCCCCACACACACTTTAGATCCTTGTATTTTATTGAGTTTCTCTGCAGAACTACATAAATGAACTGAAGTGTTTCCACTGGTTCAATAATTTCATGGTTAAGGAACAGAACACACTTTTGTTCTTGGACT
>CM035796.1:47469535-47509535 GCA_020466265.1 Siphamia tubifer
GTGACGACCTGATGAACACATTTGTAAAAATGTGGAATAATTACAATAAAGTTTGAATCTGTGTTAATGTGTTTGTATTATAATATAGAATGGTGTCAAATAAATTAATTTCTTTAAAAAGTAATAAAAAAAAGTATGTCACAAATGTATTCTGCATGGATAATGTTTAAATGTTAAAATAATGACGACACAGATCTGTCTCCATATTCATCCACGTCCCCTTTAAGGTTCAAGTGTGTGTTTGTGAAAAATCCAGGCATGATTTTCCAAAGCAGACAAATCTGCAGCACACGCCCACATGGTGTTAATGTTATTATAACATACAGGATATTTATCCTCCGTAACGGACGAGCTGCAGAACCTGGAGGCGCTCGATCAAGTCACATGATCTTATTTTAGCTGTTTTGACAACATTATAATAAACCCCAGCGTTAATATTCTCACATGTCCTGGAAAACCTTAAACAATTTAGATCTGAATTATCCTTCAAACAGTTAAAAAAAAGCCTTAAATATACAAATCTGACTTTAGTATTTTAAAAATGTCTTTTTAAATGGTATTACATTTTGTTATGGTTGGTATTAAGTTATGTAATTTATTTATCTATTTTTTTATATTTTTATATTTTAAATATATGAAGGGAAATAATACGAAATTAAATAGAAATATGAATATCAATTAAATATAATTTGTGAATTAAGATAGAAATGTTTTTGATTCATTAAATATTTTAATAATATATTTATTTTTTATTATAATATATTTTTATAAATAGATTTATATGGAAATATATATTAAATTTAATTATTTAATTTCTTTCTTTCTTTATTCACTTATTTTTTATTACATTTTTTGTTTTAATTGCAGGGTCAATGTCAGTTTTTTTTCTAATAAGTTTCAGCTCGCACATTTTCTTTGCTTTACAGTGAATCATCATCATCATCATCATCATCATCATCATCAGGCTGTTGTTGCCAAACATTGTTGGGAGTTTAAAACGCTCAGACGTGTCTCTGAACGCATTTGTTCTCCTTGACCTATCAGACGGCTCCAAACATTCGTCTGAATCGCCTTGAACCAAACTGGAGTCATGCACACAGGAAGTGCTTTATAATTATCACTGTATTAATTCTGACTGGCTGCTTCAGATATGCGACGGCGTTTGGAAGGATTAGGCTGATGTGTGTGTGGACGAGCGCAGACTGGAAACAAAGCTGTACCACCACTGACCACTGACCACTGACCACTGACCACTGACCATTCTGCTGTTGGTTACGTACCAGCTGGACCCTAACGTCTACACTTGTCCAGATAACGATAATGACCCTCACATTCACGATTCACATATTTACGTAAAAAAAAACAAAAAACCTGCGACCTCAAATGTTTACAACCACATTCATAAAAGTCAAATAAATATTCCTAATGATACTGTTATGCAGGTTCTAATGTTAAGAGCTGCCTAATATTAGTTCGAATGTCTTTTTTTGGTAACATTTGAATTACCATAATTTCCGGACTATAGAGCGCACCTGATTATAAGCCGCACCCACCTCATTCTAAGAGGAAAACTGATTTTGTACATACACAAGCCGCACCTGTATATAAGCCGCATGTGCCCACATTAAAACATGTAACACAAACACAAAATTAACCCAAACCCGACTTCAAGTCCCGCGAATGAAACTAAATGTCCTTCATTAAATTCCACAGTCCAAAAATCACAGCCGGCAAAATGAAGGGAAAATGATACTTAAGGTTTGATGCAGACCTGCAGAGTCCGGGTCCCGTTGAAAGTAATCCAAGGAAAAAAAAGTGTATATTTCCAAAGGTAAGGGAGGGAAAAATATATATCCACTATTGTCCGCCGCGTCCACAAACAGGTGGCTGGTCGCCGCCTCGCCTCATCTATGGCAGAGTCAGCGATAACTTTAATCTTTGGCAGAGAGTTCAGGTCAAACTCCACAGGGTCTGGTCGAGCCTCTGTCTTCTGTCACACACCGCCGTGGGTTTTTCTTTAAGCAACTTTTTACCCCCTCTTCACCTTTTTTTGTCTGTCCCTCACCCTTACCAGTCCCCACGTAAACCCGTCACCCCGCGTTTGTTCCGCCCCTCATTTTTCATTCAGTCTTCCTCGACGCATATATTCCACCGGTCTAAATCTTACCTTTTCTACTCGAGCGCCGCTGGCGGCCGTTAGAAAAATTACATAAATTGGCCGCATCACTGAATAAGCCGCAAGGTTGAAAGTTTGGGGAAAAAGTAGCGGCTTATAGTCCGGAATTTACGGTATATTCAAAATTTGTAGTCGAAGCTTTACTCTAAACCCTTTAGAAATTAAAAAATAGACACATTTTGTGTGAAATATGTGTAAAGGTAAAGTACTTTATTTGTCGTCAACGTACAACGAAATATGTCCTCTACATTTGACCCATCCCAGATGCCATTGGGGTAACCTGTAAGGAGCAGTGGGCCCGGGGTCCCATCTCCAGCTGTAGAACCAGGTTAATGGTGCCGGGGGTCACTGGGGGAAAAATTTACTAAAAATAATAATAGTTGAATTTTTGGAATTGATCCCATTTAATTAATATATGAATCGACCCAGAATCTGCATGTTTTTTTTTTTGTTTTTTTTTACACAGTTGTATTCCAACGCCAGCTCTTCTTATATATTTGATGCCTTCGGGGGTACGGCCACAGCCTGTTGGTAAAACACCAGCGCTCTTCAGCTGACGTATCCCATAATATTATCAGTGTTTTTCAGGGCGCTGGAGCAGAGCTAATGCATGTTTTTCTTTGTTGAGACTGAATGGGACATGCCACACATGCCTACAGTATCAGTCATTTGCATTTGGCTCCCATCGCAGGGCTGCAGATGAGCTGGAAACAGGGCGTGCCCCCCCCCCCCCCCCCTAAACTATTCACTACCGCTGTGAGAACAACAATTATTAAAACTCATCGAAGCCAAATGTGGACGGTGTGAATAGAAGTGTGTACATGGAGGAAATAATTTTGACAATCGCTTGTTTTTTTGTTTTCTCGCCTCCTTTGTCCTTGAAACCTCAGCGGCGCTCCTTGTTTACCCAAGTTATTGCAACAGGAATGTGTTAGTGTTGACACAGAAATATGTTGTAGGATTTGAGCAGAAAGCTTGGACGGTGTTGAGCCAAATATGTTTTGTTATGTGAGCAGGATGGTTTTGTGATCACGGCCACGTTTTGTTGCGTCTAAAGCGAAGGACGTTTCCAGGTCTTTAACCTTGGGAAACATTTGGACATGAAAGCCTGACTGAACCTCAACGCCACAGGTGTCAAACATATGGGGAGCTTAAGTCTCCGCCCCTTCTGGGAGCCTCATGGGGCCTGAGATCAGAAAATGAATGAATGGGAAATTTAAAAAAATTAAATAGTATCTGGTTTGTCATGTGACCACACATGTAATAATAAATAATTATTAAGGCCATAACAGTATTTGTTCACTTTGGTTCAGCCCGATACCAAACGAACACAGTTTGTGTGTGACCATGTGACCATGTGACCATGTTCATATCATGTGACGGTAGAAAAATGACTGGAGGTGGAACAACACAGTTTACTTCTACTTCCTCATACATGTCCATGACGCGCTGATGAGGCGTCTGTGATTGGCTCAGAATGTGTGAATGAACACTCCCCCCCTCCCCTCTGGCTCTGTGTGTGTTTACCATCCCAGAGTAACATCCAGCTAGGTTTGGTGACGTCACTTGTTTTGAAAACGTGCAGTAAAAAAACAGTCTTTATTTCCACAGAGACACATGAACCAGTTTGATCCAACAGTTTTTTACAGTTTGTGCAGCAGCTACTGTGGCGCCGTCTGCTCTAGTAGATGCTAATGCTAATGCTACTGCAGATTGGCTGCGATGGGGGAGGAGCTTAACCCCAGGTGGGTGGGGCCAATGTCCTGGTGACGTGTAGTGGACAGACTTTTTCTGAGTGTCTGGTTTCTCTGTTTTCTATGAATGATGGACAGTAAAGGGGACACACCTGCAGCAAACACAGCATGTGTTGGTAACTGTGGGTGAGCCATCACCATGGTAACTCTGGGTAACTCATCAGATTCCAAAAGGACAAAAGTGTAACAGTGGTTTTCAGTGGAATGATGTTGGAAAAAGTAATTTTTTTTTTTACTTTTTAACAATAATTAATTATTTTTAATTTCAACATTTGGTTAATCATTTAAGAATATATCATTTAACTTACTGCTACCAAGTAGCACTTTGAATTATTTACTGTTTCCGTTTGTATATTGACATTTTTTGGTTTAATAAATACCGTGCTGAGGAAGAAAATACTACAGAAAATGAACCGAACCGTGACTTGATAACAGAGGTTCGTACTGAACTGTTATTTTTCTCGACTGTTAAGCCTCTATTCTCTTCTCATCTGCACCTTTTTCCTCTTCCCTCCCTGAGCCACAGTGTCACATGACACTGGCCACATCTTCACATCTGATGGAAATAAAGTGTCCAGCGGAGTCGTTTTTTGCCGTGTGTCCTCTGAGCACGCTCAGTCCAGGTGGCGATGGTATCATTGAGCGTCCTACCTGTTCAGCTGCTCTGTGTCCTTTTCAGCCTCGCCAGCTTGTCTAGTCATTTGCCCTTTTCAGTTTTACTCCCCAGGCTCTTTATGGGATTTTTTTCTCCTTTTCATTGGATCATGATTCTCAAGGTTATTGTGCAGCAGCGGGGATGTTTTTTTTGTCTTGTTAGAGGTGTGCATGTGTGTAACTGCTACCATCTGTGTACCGCCACCCGTGTTTGAGCTTCTTTTCTGGCTTGAGCTGGGGGCAATTTAATTTCCTCCCCTCTCCACGCTCTAATCTCACATCTCACTGTTATTACTGCTGATGTTTCTGATCCCAGGTGAAGTTTGAAGGAGACGGTTCCCTCCCCACCACAGGAAAAGAATGTAAACCACATGACCCTGTTTACACACTTAACACACAAAAGCTGCCTGGGGCTGGGACGCTGTTGAATACGAAGCATATCTGTATGTTTTATCAGAATCCACTACACACTTAGCTTAGCCGCGCTATCACTATTCATCTCACCCAACCAATGGTGGGTGTTGGGAGATAGCCAATGAGAGAGCAACTGTATGAAATGACAAATACGATGCTGTGTACAAGTGTACAGTATTGTATGTACGGCTCTGGAGTTTTGTTTCATAACCTGAATTTTCTTTTGTATTAACAGACAAATAATGTACATAAAGGCATTTCATAACAAACTACTCATTAGTCAGGTCAAACTTATGTAATAAAAAGTCAAAATTATGAGGTACACCAAAAGCATCATGGGTAGCTCCCTCCTAGCCAATGGGAGGCCAGCAGGGTGTTGGGAGATAGCCAATGATAGAGCAAGTCTATCAAATAGCAAATATGATGGTACGTACAAGTGTACAGTACGTACAGTATTGTATTTATGTTTTGGGGGTTTCATTTTGAATTTTTTTTGTATTCAGAGACGAAATTTTGAAGTAAAGGTATTTCATAACTTTGATTATTCGTTAGTTGGGTCTTTCATAAATTGAGGTATATTTAAAAATCCTGATGCATGGCCCCGTCCTAGAAGCTGCAGGTGACATGTCGCCTGCTGTAGAGAGAGAGAGTGAGCGAGCGAGTGGCGTTCGAGGTGGAAGTAGAACAACAAGATGAGTTTGTGGAGAATCACGGTGCGTCTTGTTTTGTTCGTCTCCTTCTTCCTTTGAGCACTCTTCCTCCTGTGATGCCTTCATTATTTTCCCTCTCCTCCTGCCATGTGTAGCTTTCCCATGTCTCGTCTCCACCCAGGGGTATTACCGAGCGTACGCCTGGTGCTGGTGGCGGTGGCACACAAACGCCTGTTGACGACCGTCTCCATGGAGATGTGGAGGAACACGCCAGCGCCTAGAAAACAGAATGAGAACTCTTTTCATTTGCCTTGTTTACACCCAGAGTTTTTTTTCTATTCCTGTTTTAATTCAGAATAAAGTCACTGCTTTATTCTGATCTTAATTCTGAATTCAATAATTCCTCTGACATGGAAACACTTCATTCCTCTGTAACATTCAGGTCACACGACTCAGTTTAGTGGGTATGGAGACAGGAAATTTAGGAGAAATGGAAAAAAAAAAACTAAAAGTGAAGTTAAAAAAAAAGCATACGGTAATTAGAGGATGAAAAGTCAAAACGGTGATATTAAAAAAAAAAAGTCAATCATAAGAAAAAGTCCAAATTGTCAATCATGTTAAAGCCCCGCCCACAGTGTTTGTCAGTCATGTTAAAGCTCCTCCCACAGTCTTAATTGTCTGCAGGTGTTTCATAGTGCCAGGAGCACTGTTGCCATGGTGATGAGCAGTGGCGGGAACTTCAAAGGGCAGACTCATAGACAGCTCCACACTCTGTTACATGGAAAAAATAGGTGTGAACATACTGCCGAACTACTGCCATTTTTGGTAAAAGTGTAAATAATTGGTGAAAACAAAGTTGATGATGAGTGACAGGAGGGTGTGAGGAACAAGTACATGTACTTTTTATGTGTGTACTGTGAAAAATAAGTGAGTTAGAACAATTTGAAAAACACTGAACTCAACATGAGACAGAAATGATTTTTCCAATAGAAGTCTATTGACAGAAATCCCTGACATCATCCCAAACAGGTTCCTGTCATTTCACTTTAAAAAGAGCTAGATCTTCAAACCCTGGTTTGTTTGAATTCTCACAACCATGACAACATTTGTGGAAAAGATTGTTTGTCTACTAATTTATGGTTTTGCCGTGAGGACGAGTTATTGAGACATTTTTCAGCTTAATTTTTTCTTCTCTCGTGCTCTAGCGATGACATCACCCACTGATAAAAAGTCAGATTTTGGTCTTTTCAGGGTGGATTTACTGAGTTCTCTATCGACAACCGTAAATCACACCCTCATGACAATCACATCCTAAAGACACCACAAAAATGACTGTGTTTGAAAGTTTAAATGAAGTCTGTGCCACAAAGTATGAAGAAGCAGGAGTGTTGGAAAAAATGTTGTCTGTCCCATTAAGAATGAATGGGGTTTTTGAGAGTTATAGCCACGTAAACATGGCCCAATTAATTTCAATTGGGCATTTTTTTACTGGTTTTTTACATTTTATAAGAAATCCATGCATCGCATTTTTTGGCAATTTACAGCAGTGCAGGCATTTTTTATATAAGTCAGAATAAATATGATGAACAATGTACGCCTGTGCCTTGTATTATGTACAAGCACATGGGGAATTATGACACAGTCAAAATGATGAGGTAAAAAGTTAAAATTGTGAGATATAAAAATATCTAAATTATAAGATAAAAAAATCATAAATGTAAGATGAGAAATGCACAAATATGACCGTTCAAATTATGAGATAAAGTCACTCTCTCTCTCTCTCTCTCTCTCTCTCTCTCTCTCTCTCTCTTCGTCTCTCTCTCTCTCTCTCTCTCTCTCTCTCTCTACCCCCCTCTCCCTCTCCCCCCCCCCCCCCCCCCCCCCCCTCTCTCTCTCTCTCTCTCTCCTCCTTCCCCTCTCCCTCTCCCCCTCCCCCTCCCCTCCATCCCTCCCCCCACCTGGCCTTGGTTTCTAGACCTATCCGTGGTAGTTGGAGGTGGTGGGGGTCTCTGGTCATTGTTGACACAGCAGGTGTTGATGTGACTCCACAGCGGTACCTTTGTTTGCTCCTCCTTCATTCTTCTTCAGCAGCCAAAGGGCAGCGTCTGCCAGACTGAAGGGCACAGAGTGCATTTCCACTCTTTCTTCCCCTTTGGTTGGTTCACTGAACAGGCCTTTACAAAAGCTCACAACTGTCCATCCAGGGCCTTGGTTTGATTTGTTTTCTGCTCAACCTTTGGTTTTTATTTAGACATCAGGTACCATACATCATTCTAACTACTACTACTGTCACTCATACTAGTTCATTTCCATATCTAGTCCAACATGATCTGAAGTAAGTGGAAAATAATAATAAGAAAACTAAACTTGATTAAAACTAAAGTTTGATTACACGGCTCTACATTTTTTAAATGTAGAGCAGTATCTTCTTCAGACATTACATGTGTAAACAAACATGACCAAAATATTCAGTAAAATGAAGAAAAATGGCCAAAATATTAAATAAAATTAACAAAAATTAACAAAATATTCAATAAAATGACCAAAATATTCAGTAAAATGAACCAAAATGACCAAAATATTCAGTAAAATGAAGAAAAATTACCTAAATATTGAATAAAATTAACAAAAACAATGTTTTTTTCACAATAAGAGATCGGTCAAATGAGGTAAAATGTATGTGAGGAGCGGGGTTTGTTGTGCCATACAACACCTATTGTTATTGTGAGTGTAATGGTTTAATGTCACAGCCAGTGTTGGGATAGTTACTTGTAAAGTGTAGTGAGTTAAGCTATCACTTACTGAACAATAAATGAAGCTTCACTACACAGAGGCTACCACCTACACAAATATAACAGTTCCACAAATGTGGCAAAACTAGTTCACTATATCAGAAGATACTTCAGGTTGTACCAATTTAATGTCAGATTAATTCAAACATTCACATTTACAAATTTACATTTACAAATGTGAACATAATTTATGATAATCTATGACTTAGTAAAAGGTTAATGATAGCTGTCCAGGCTCATCCTCGTTAATGTTTTTCTCCTTTTTCATAAATACTAACATAAAGTCATCTGGAGTCAGCATGAGCCCGTGTAGATATTAGCTTAATGCTATATTATAAATTAGCTTAGTTGGCACCGCGCACAATTAAGTTAAGCTATTATGTTACATAACATTAGTTGGCTGTTTATATTTGGTGAATATCTATTTAACTTTTAAAAATGATTTTGCCCGAGTCACACAGATGCACTCCTCCTCCTCCTCTGACTGTCTGATCAGCTGATCCGTCACTTCCAAGATGCGCTCTCGCAAAGAGTATTTGATTATTAGTATATATGACCCACCACCAGTAAACCAGGCATAAGTGTGTGTAAATCCAAACAGAGTTATGTGTGTATCTTGGTAGAGTGGAAACTAAGGTTTAAGATGGTGAAAAAATGATGTTTCTATCACAAGTAGAACCAAAGTTATGGTCATTTTAATATCCACATTTGGACATATTTTACAATTTTCATATTTTTAGATATTGTCCGTTAAAGTTTTGGACTGTTTTGGGGTAGGAAGTCCTTAGCAACGCATAATAATTTGTATCCGATTGACACAAATTGTTGACAGATGTTAAAGGACACTCTGATGGACATGTCACAGAAGTTTTATATATTATAATAATAGGACAGAAGTGTGACGTATTATAATCATTTGGCTTACACCATTGGACAGAACATTCAATATAAGCTTTTACCTCGTACCAAACACTTGGGTGTTTACCCACGGAACGGAGATCGTTTTGTTCGGCGAAAAGAGGTGGAAGTCGTCTTTGTCTTTGCTCAGCAATACCTGAACTTTTGTCGCCGCTTAAATAATTGACTCAATAAACACCTTTATTGATTGGATTTCAATGTAATGACCACAGGAAGTGAACATAGAGGTGTTAAGGTACCGTTTTTTGATAAGGTGTAAACACTAATAACAAATCACCTTCCAGCCTAAATTTGGCTGTAGCTCTGAACGGCTCAGCGCCACTTATGCCTGGTTTCGTGGTGGCGGGTCACATATGAGAGTAGTTCGGGATACTTTTGTTTTCGACGCGGTGATGTATTTGCAACAAACATAAACTTTATATAAATATGAAGAAGCGGTGAATGTAGTGGAAACACTGGTGTGGGTCGCTCTAATTCCAGTGCATGTTTCCATAGAAGAAGCAGAAGTGAAGCTCCCACATGAACATGTTTTATTCACTTTAATTGTTGTTTGTAAATCATACATAATCTGCTGCAGAGCAAACATCTGTTCTTCTGTCATGTCCTGGAATTTGTAGCTTTTGTCACTACTTGATTAAAAAAAATAACGTAACTACAGGAAAGTTACTTCATTCATAAAGGAACGACTCTACGGTCAAGCTCCCAGAAAACGTAGTTGAACTAACCCTTCAGTACACGTAGTGACGCTGCTGCCCGTCACTGGTCGCTGCTTCATCCCATGGTCCGAATGGGAGCTTTTCAGGGGGCTGCTTTTGGCCCGCAGGCCTCATGTTTCCCTCCTGTTGTAACTCAGCCTGTGTTTGGTGTCCTCTGCAGGTGCTGCTGTACTCAGGTGACAGAGCCTATGAGGACTACTACGCCCCCATGAGGGGTCGGGTCCACTTCAACTCGCCTGACCCTAAAAACGGTGACGCCTCCATCACGCTGACGGGCCTGAAATCATCTGACTCTGGCACGTACCAGTGTAAGGTGAAGAAGGCTCCAGGCATCCGCAGCAGGAAGATGCTGCTGATTGTCATGGGTGAGTTCCACAGCAATTATGTTTTTATTCATTTTACTGAATATTTTTGTAGTTTTTGTTTGTTTAATGGAATCTTTTGGTCATTTTATCCAACATTTTGGTCATTTTTGTTCATTTTATTCAATATTTTGAGCATTTTTGTTCATTTTACTGCATGTTTTGGTCAGTTTTGTTCACTTTATTAAATAATTATTGATTAATTTGGTCAGTCTCTCCATGGGGACCTCTGACATTATGGGGACCAAAATTCAGGTCCCCATGAGGGTTAAATATAAATAAAGATCCCCATTTGTAAAATAGAAATGATGTGGTCTGATAAATACATGAATTAGTTTTTTCAAGAAGTCCCCATAAAGTATGAGGGAAACGGATGCAAAATGAAACATGTATTCTTGAAGGTTTAAAGATGTTTACATTAAAAAGTGTTTATATATTCATTTTTATTCCATATTTTATTTTTTATATTATTTATTTTCCTTTATTTAATTTTAAGTTTTAAATTCTTATTTATTAATTTTTATTTAATTTTTGATTTTTAATTTTATTTAAAAAAAAAAGAAGTGTTTAC
This sequence comes from Siphamia tubifer, assembly GCA_020466265.1. Classification (NCBI taxonomy): domain Eukaryota; kingdom Metazoa; phylum Chordata; class Actinopteri; order Kurtiformes; family Apogonidae; genus Siphamia; species Siphamia tubifer. Next base: position 47,480,543 of record CM035796.1, read on the forward strand.
ACTCACTATCCAATGGATTACAAACTTGGCCCTCATGAGACATGGAAAAGAGTGTGTGTGTGTGTGTGTGTGTGTGTCCTGGCAGGGTGAATTCAGTCTGTGCAGAGTGGAAAAACACCAGATCACACGACCTTTGACCTCTGTGGCTGTTTGGATGTAATCCCTCCTAAAATGGAGCGTAACCTTCCTACAGGCGGCGGCGCGCTGTCCTCTTTGTCATTTAATTCAGCGCTCGCCCTAGATGCTCTGATGACGTCATTGTCTCTGCATCATCACACTTTTATATTTTACACTAGAGCTGCATCGTGGGAGAAAAAACTGACGTTGCATCTTTTTTCTTTAAACAATGCGATATATATATATATATATATATATATTGCAATATGAAAAAGAAAACTGTTCGGTAGTAAATAACATCTGTGTGGTTTTGACACTAACGCTCAAACATTAGTGTTCAACAGTAACTGAAATAATTAAACACTCTTAATTATCATTATAAATATCTGTGCCTCAGTTGGTAGAGCAGGTCGCTCTATGACCAAAGGGTCAACGGTTCACGTCCTACCTCTGTCTGTCCAAGTGTCCACATGTCCAAGTGTCATTGGACAAAGAGACACTGAACCCTTCGTCTCCCAGTAGGACTGACCTTTGACCTTATAAACCTACTGGTATATGAGTGTGTGTGAATGGGTGAATATGAGGCTAATGTAAAGAGGTTTGAACCATGAAGGTGGAACAACTATAGAAGTGAAGAACATTTAACGTTTTACCATTAATAATTAAAAATAATTCAATTAGTTAAATCAAATAGTGAATAAACTAAGGCCAAGGCAGACCTTCCTCGTGTCTTTGCGGTTGGATTTAGTTAAGGCTTTATGGTTCACTGTTGTTTTCATTGTCCATGTTAATTTTGGCTTTTAATTAATTTACGTGATTATTTACGAAGCGTATCGACGGGCGCCATGTTGGATTCTGTTACTTATCTACTGATCTATTCAGAGTCTGTATAGACAGACTAACTTTTTCACAGGTAGCACTGATGCCACCGCGCTTTTCATTTAGTAGCACCAAAAAATGAGGTATCACCATGTTTTTCATTGCATAGCATGTTATTAAGGTTATGTTTATGAAAGTTAAGGGATTAATTAGATTATTTTGGGGAAAAGAATCCCCTCCATAACCGTACACACTCTCCTCCCCATCAAGCACACGTGCCCACTGTTGGCCCCACCCCACACCATGAACAGTCCCAAAGTGGACAGACTTTTTCTGTGGACGACCATCCACTTGTTATGAAACATTTTTTTCAGTGAGGTTTTGTTTGTTCTTTTATTTGGGTCATTCCACCGAATCACTACATATTTTGTCCCAGAGAAATAAATGGACATAAAATCATTACAATAACAAATATATGCACAATTTTAAAACATTAACATAACTTAAGTCACCAACATGATCCTGAAAAAAAGGTAATTGATTATTATTTTCCCATTTTTAATTTGCATTTCTGTTGATAAGGTGTGGATATTGACCTGTCCCCAACAATAAAAGTCTTCTTTAAGGGGTCTCTGTAGCCTCAGCTTCCGTGTGTAATCCGCACGAGTTACTCACTGGTTTTTTTTAATAAATTGAACTAAAATATCCGCTATTTTGCACAACAAAAGAAGTTAGGGAGGATGCCTGTTTAAATATAAGAATCATAAGAATTAAACTGAAAATAAATGAAAATTTCAGGTATATAAACTGTTCGTCAGGCCAAAATAAAAGAACATAAACCGAAATAATCAATAAACCAAAGTGTCAGATAGTAAAACTGTTGGGAAGTGACTATTGGTGGAAGTTTTAATAGAAAAAAACGCTGTTTAAAGCTGCTGTAAAAAAGACTTGCTCCGCTCAGTTCTAATGTTAGTCTTCAAACTGAATCTGCTTTGTTTATTTTTTTGAGCGTGCACTGCTCTGCCTGTGACGTGCACAGACCGTAACAGGTGCAGACAGACAGGTAAGTAGACAGACAGGAAGCAGAAATAGGACTGACATGAATGAGACAAAGTAAGATTGTATTATCAACCATTAATGGACAAACACAGCCGAGTGAAAGAAAAAAAAAATGCACTAGTCCTAGTAACACAACCTCATTACGTTTAACTCACACTCTGAAGCCCTGTGTATAGATCATATATCAACCTACGTCATTTTCATAACAACCTAACAAATCTTGCGAGACAGAATTTTAACACAATGAGAAATCTCTCCAAATTAAATCTCATCACACCCCTAGAAATGACATGACATTTGGGAAACAAAATGTAAGGTGTCTTTAATAACCTACAAAAACTACAGTTCACCTTATATATGAAGAATATGAAAAATCAACCATTCATTGACAGTGCACCTTATAGTGACTAAGGCCCCCGTCCCATTTCTCCCCCTTAAAACTTCCACTTGGTTTTAAGTGCCCCTAAAAAGTAAATTCCACTCATCAAGGGGAAATAATTCCCCCTGAAAATGGGACACCACTCGCCAAGTGAACGTAACAAACGTGCTGACGTCACACGCTGACAAGTCTAACCCCGCCAAATATGAAACCACCCCTCCGCGAGACTGACATCAGCTGACTACTATTTACACGGAGGACAAATGTCGGTCCCAGCTGTGTTACCTGTTGTGTTGGTTCTGTTTATTTACCTTCGGGATGCGCAGAGAAGAAATGCGGCAAACAGAAGACGCATTCGCCGTCTACTTTGCCTTTCAGTCTTGTCTCAGGTATGTTGATTTATTTAAATATTTGGATGTATTTTTTCTTCAATAGTTGGCGATTTATAACATTAACGTTAGCATTACCGCTAGCTTGACAAGGTAACATTACCGGTCATCATGCATCATGGGTAATTTCATCTTCCACTCAAAACGAAGTCCGCAACCAACCTCACTACATTTTGAGGGTTGGTTTTAAGGGCAAAAATCGCACTCCCACTTGCTCCCCTAGGTAATGGGACACCCTACCCCTACACATGAACGCGCAAAATCTAGGGTTAGGGGAGAAATGGGACAGGGCCTATATATTGTCAGTGAACCTTTATCACATGATAAAAATGAGACTAAACTCGACGTAAATGTGGGTGTTGTGACGATAACTATAAATAAATAAATATTGCAGTTATAGATGAACAATAAAAACAGACTAAATGTGGCTTAAGAAATAAAAAAACATTCCTAAAATGTCTTAGTTTTTGTTAACAAACAAAGACAGAGGTTATTTTAATTCTTTTATCTGTGCAGCTCTAACTCCACATGTTGCATCAGTGTCTGTGATTGGAGCAGAAACATCCCATTTCAGTGCCGCCGTGCTGCTCCTTGATGGCATCTTTATTTTCCGTCGCAGTCGTGCTCTGTTGTGGAATATATTACCAGCGCGGTGGAAGCCGCTTATCATCAGGGTGGATGATCACATGATTATTGTCAGCGTGTCTTTCACTCTTCAGCTGTTTGTAGGGTGAATACTCTGAACAGCTTTTCTACAATAGAAGGTGCTGCTAGTCATAAAGACTCACTCTATATTCAGGATTAGCTTCTTTTTTTTTGGTCCAGAATAGAAATTTCAGCTGATTTTTAGCTTCTATCAGAAATGGCGCTTGTCGAGTGTCGTTTGTTCCACCCAATTTCCTACAAAATACACTAAGGCTGAATCCCATGTCAACCCTTAGCCCTACCCCTACTCCTTTAAATAGAGCTATAAGGGGTAGAGCTTGAAAATCAACCCCTATGGATTGGGACACCCCTTCACCACTCACCTGCGTTATCAGTTCACTCCACCAGGTGTTAAGTAACCAAAAAACCACAACTTTAACCAGCAGTAAACACAAGTATATATATATATATATATATATATATATATATATATATATATATATATATATATATATATATATATATATATATATATATATATATATATATATTAGGGCATTAACAGCCTAGTCGACACGTCGACTCCCATAGCACAAGTTGACTTAAATTTGGAGGAGTCGACAAGTCACATGTTGTTCTTTCTGTCTGTCTCTCTATCTGTCTCTCTCCCTCTTTCTCGGCGCGTAAACAGTCAGAACTGGTAAGACAGTTGTGGTGGACAGACACACATCGCATGTGTGAGTGTCCCTCTCTTTTACTTCACCTTAGATGAAAAAAACGGCACGTCCATCTGAAGACGCATTCACTCGCTAATCTGCGTGATATAAACAGCATCCGCTAGCTAACCTGAGTGAGCAGTAGCGAATGCATGTTAATTTTAATCAGACATGATGTGGACAGTGGTGTGTGTCTTATCGGCCACTGAATTAAACATTCTGTACTTAATATGAAAACTAAGGACGTGTGACAGACGTGTGGACAGTCCAGTTTTAGAGCCGTGGGTCCAGACCAGATGTGGACACATGTCCACCTACTGATGTTCACTTACATTTAACAGGAAACTCTTTGCTAACGTTAGCCTTTGTTTTGTTGGTGTTAAAATGCTGATGCTTGTGTCTTGTCAGTGGACATTGTTAGGTTGCAGTGAACTTTAATACAAGTTGCTAATTTTTGGACAGACGTGTGTCCGTGTGTTGTTGTTGTTGGTTTTTTTAGATGCGTGTCTGTTGTTGTAGTTGACAATGTCATGACGTCATCATGACAAGTCGACTAGACTCCGACTTTATTGACAGATAAGTCGACTTGAAAAAAACTGAAGTCGTTAATGCCCTAGTATATATATATATATATATATATATATATTATATATGTATATATATATATATATATATATATATATATATATATATATATATATATATATGTATATATGTATATGTATATGTATATATGTATATGTATATATATATATGTATATGTATATATATATATGTATATATGTATATGTATATGTATATATATATGTATATATATATGTATATGTATGTATATATGTATATGTATATATGTATATGTATATATGTATATGTATATATGTATATGTATATATGTATATGTATATGTATATATGTATATATGTATATATATATATGTATATATGTATATGTATATATATATATATATGTATATATGTATATGTATATATATATGTATATGTATATATATATATATATGTATATATATATATATATATATATATATATATATATATATATATATATATATGTGTATGTATATATATATTTATATATATATATGTATATATATATATATATATATCACTAATGCACAGGTCAATGTGTAAACGACCTACAACCCACTTTTTTAACTACCCCACCCACGCCTCAGACCACAAGAAATGTATTTGATAAGGACAGACCCAACCCGCTTGTGAACCCACATTTTAAAAAAGTAGTCAATGGTCTTTATGAACATCATATGACCTTTGACCTTACTCACATGCCTGCATTTATGTCTGTGTTAAAATCTGATGTCATTGGGTCGACAGCCTGTAACATCCAGAGAGACATCCGAACCTGGTTTCCATGGAAACGAAAACACTGGGAGCTGCTCATCATCTTTAAAAATCTCAGCCAATGTGTCCAAACGTTATTGTTTATTTCCTCTCTCTCTCCCTCCATACCATAGGACACTGATTACGATGGACGACACCTTCACCAACAGTCACTTTATTTACCAGGTTATTTAATGTTTATCTAAAACAACAAAAACACCCAACTGACTGCAACCATAATGTGGGTGACCGCTCACTTCAGGTCAACCCGCACATCAATGGTGTGTATATATATATATATATATATATATATATATATATATAATGTGTGTCCAGCTGTGGCGGACAGCTTGGCCTGTAATATTTGTTCCAGTCTAAAACGACACCTGTGTGACTTGGGTCGTTATGAACACACACTGTGGTGGTGTCTGTGAAAGTGGACAAACGTTAGCTTTGGCGTGTGCGCTCCGCTGCCGTTTGGCTGCACAGGGCGAGACGATGACACATCCCAGTTGTATAAGGCCGACGAGTCTGTCCCGAGGCGAAGGCACCCCGGGTCTGTGGCCTGGTCGGTCAGTCAGCTGACTCACTGAGGCTGAAACCAGCGCCGCATTTGCATGTGGACAAAACAAGCAGCGCTCTGCTGGTCTGGGCCTTATCGCTTTCACCTTCCTGCAGACGGGGCGAGGCTGCGGAAACAAAAGCTGCTGCACTTTACAAACTTGTCCAACCAGAAAAACATGAACCACTGGTAAACAAAGCAACAGCAGATGAATGTTGACAGGGTTCCAGCAGCTGACGGTGAAGACGCAGAGTCACATCTGAAACATCCTGTCACGTCACACTTATGATGTGTGTGTGTGTGTGTGTGTGTGTGTGTGTGTGTAAACATGTATTTGTTATATTGTATATGATTCTGTATAAATTTAAAACTTGGTAATAGTTGAAAAGGGGTCAGAATCTTCAAAAAGCTTTGCTTCTTCCAACTCCTTTTTCATATATTTATATGTTTAAAAATAAATTAATCCATTTATCATGTAGGAACCACTTATTTATATATTTATTCTTTCATTTTTATCCCTACATTTATTTCCACCTTTCTTTCTGTTTTCATTTTCTTCAGTATTCCCTCTTGTACATGTTCTCCTCTTTATTTGTTTCATATTATGAAATAAATACTGGACACAAATAATCGTGTGGTACAGAAATAAAAAAAAAAAAAAGGAATAGTGAAGAAAGTGTAAATGGAAAGATGTGTGGAAATAAATACAGGGATAAAAATGAAAGAATAAAAATAGAAATAAGTTGTTTCTATCATCATTTTTATTTTTCTGTTTATGGTTTTAATGATGGCAGGTTCAGTCCTCTATAGGTTTTATCTGAAATGTTTAATCAAATGTTTTGGAGACAAAGTGTTCTAGCATAAATCCTATCAAGGAACAAACCATATAATAATGATGATAATGGGTTAGGTTTATATAGTGTTTCTATGTGTACACACATACTCATTTACTCTCACATGCTCCCTCTGGTGGTGGTAAACTACATATGTATCCACAGTATTTTTATTAGTGTATTTAATTGTTTTTTTTAGTGCATTTAGTTCATTTATTTCTTAGTTTTTAGTGCATTTTAGTGCATTTTTTGTAATTTAGTGTATTATTAGAGGATTCTGTTCATACTCTGGTGGAGGAGTGTCAGTCATGTTAGTTCAATATGAGGTGAAAAGAACCAGAGCAGTCAAATAATAACAGTGAAAAATAACAGTTTCCCTCAAAATGTGCAGTTTACTGTATTTTTTTTTTACTGCCTTTTCCTCTATTTTCCTGTATTTTTGTGTATATTAGTGTATTAGAGGGTTTTTGCACACATTAGTGCAGGAATGTCAAAGTCATATTAAGTTTTTTTTGACAAAAAATAAACACAAATAATCCATATGACACTCCTGCACTAAAGTATGTAAAGCAAAACCCCTCTAATACACTATATATATATATATATATATATATATATATATATATATATATACACACCAAAAATGTGATAAGATATCTAAACTATACGTTAAAATATTACTATATATACCACCAACATGTTTATTCAACAGTTTCAATAAAACAACTGTAAACAACTGTTCCATTGAATTGTTGCAGTTTTTAATCAGATGAATCATGATGATTAATTAATCAGAGTTAATGCTTTTATTTTGACAGAACTAATATAAATTCTATAAATGATGGACTCTTTCTTATTTATTGTTTTGGATTTTGAAAAAAAAGAAGCCTACATTCATTATTATGGAGAATAACTGACTGCATATTTTCCCTTAAAATACAGGTGTCAAACATAAGGCCCGGGGGCCAAATGTGTTCCGTCAAAGGGTCTAATCTGGCCCTGTAGGATGAATGACAATAAAGAATGAATTCAGGTTCTAGACACAGAATAATTAGATCTACACTTGTTCACAGTGATCATAAGTACCCATAAATAATGAAATGTAATTTGACTTTATGTAAATGTTTTTAGATGAGTAAATCACCCTTAAAAATACACTAAGAAATGTAAAAATTGTAGAGGAAAAAAAATATAAAAACACATGCTAAAAACTCCTCAAATTGACAAAATAAATAAATAAACACAAATAAGCTATGAAAAAAACAAAAGATATGTATATAAAACTAGTATTGACAGAATGTTTAACCCCGCCCCTATTTTGTATCAATCTCCAGTTTCTATGACAACCTGTTCTTGAATTAGAGCCAATAATGTGATTTTTGACCTTTCTACTAAATGAGACCTTGACCTCTGACCTTTTGCAATATTGATAATTTCATTATATGTATATATGTGTCAGTGTGTGTAATATTATGATAATATATCCAGTTATAGTGTGATATTTCTGTTTGACACAAAGTGTTACACAAGTTAATTTTGTGACATGTCACCTTTGACCTCCAGAGATCTGAAAAACTATTGGTCATAGGTGATAACAACAACTATTAGAATTGTATAAATCTTCATTCCACATCGTTTGGTACCAATCTGAAAGTTCTGTGACCCTCTGTTCTTGAGTTATAACCCATAATGTGATTTTGACCTTTTAGTTAATTGTGACCTTGACCTTTGACCCTTACTCAAATGAATCATTGCATCTGATGCACATTATCTATATGTATATGTCCATGTCATTTCATGGTGATATCTCCATACTTGTGCTGTAATAACAGGTCATTATTGAGCCTCAGTTCTTCGCATTAGAGACATCTGCTGATACATAATGATATTACATTTGTTTGTTTGTTTGTTTTTCTTTGTTTTAAATGTCTGCTTAATGGTTTTCCATGAACTTCAGTGCAGATCTGCAAATATCAAACACCTGAATGCATTCAATCATTCTTGTCCTTGTGTCTTTCAGCAGCACTGGTTTAGTAAAAGCTTCAAAGTACTTCATTATTATTACATTCATCACCCTCCACATTTTACATCATTAGGTGGAGTTGTGCAGATGTTAGGAGTTCCACAGACAAACAGGACACACTACAGACACACATTTGTTGAATTATAGATGGATGTTTTTGTTAATTTTTGTTAATTTTACTGAATATTTTCTTAATTTTTGTTGATTTTTATAAATATTTTCTTAATTTTGGTTCATTTTACAGAATATTTTAGTTTCACTCTTCAAATGTTGGATCATTTGTTGGAGTTGTGCAGATGTTAGGTGTTCCACAGACAAACAGGACGCACTACAGACACACATTTGCCTAATTTTAGATAGACAAATAAATGTGTAGTTGTTATTATTCATAGGTTATTATGTTTTCATTTTACTGGCCCGACCCATTGGAGATCAAATCAGGCTGAATGTGGAAAATGAGTTTGAGAGTCCTACAGTAAAGATAGGAATACACACACACACACACACACACACACCCTGCCACAGCTGGTTCAGTGGTGTGTGTGGTGGCAGTGGTGAACAGGAAGTGGCGTGTGTTGTGGTGTGTTCTCTTTGAAGTGCTGCTCATGGACGTTGAAGCTAACATGAGCAGAGGAGCCACCTGCAGTCCTGTGTGGCGTCCCAGCAGCCCTCACTACCGTTTACCGTTTGTGACTTGACTCCAGGGCTGCGTGACGCCGCTGAAATCTGCTGCGTGGATATAGGCCACTCATATCTGATCACCGTACAGATGACAATACAGCACATGTTCTGGACGGTCACTGAACTAGCATGGAGTTAGCATATGGAAAGACCCGGAGTTATGCTTTTATGTCCCACATGCTCGATTGAATCAGATGGAAGGACGTAATTTCACAAAAGTGTGAAATTACTGCGTCAAATTCATGAGAGTGAAATTACTGCGTCAAATTCATGAGATAAAAGGCAAAATTCTGAGGTAAAACGGCAATATTATGAGATAAAAAGGCAAAATTATGAGATAAAAAGGCAAAATTATGAGGTAAAAAGACTAAATTATGAGGTAAAAAGGCTAAATTATGAGATAAAAAGGCAAAATTATGAGATAAAAAGGCAAAATTATGAGGTAAAAAGACTAAATTATGAGGTAAAAAGGCTAAATTATGAGATAAAAAGGCAAAATTATGAGATAAAAAGGCAAAATTATGAGGTAAAAAGACTAAATTATGAGGTAAAAAGGCTAAATTATGAGATAAAAAGGCAAAATTATGAGATAAAAAGGCAAAATTATGAGGTAAAAAGACTAAATTATGAGGTAAAAAGGCTAAATTATGAGATAAAAAGACTAAATTATGAGGTAAAACGGCAATATTATGAGATAAAAAGGCAAAATTATGAGATAAAAAGGCTGAATTATGAGATAAAAAGGCTGAATTATGAGATAAAAAGGCTAAATTATGAGATAAAAAGGCTAAAATATGAGATAAAAAGGCTAAATTATGAGGTAAAAAGGCTAAATTATGAGATAAAAAGGCTAAAATTTTGAAATAAAAAGACTAAATTATGAGATAAAAAGGCTAAATTATGAGATAAAAAGACTAAATTATGAGATAAAAAGGCTAAATTATGAGATAAAAAGGCTAAATTATGAGATAAAAAGGCTAAATTATGAAATAAAAAGACTAAATTATGAAATAAAAAGACTAAATTATGAAATAAAAAGGCTAAATTATGAGATAAAAAGGCTAAATTATGAGGTAAAAAGACTAAATTATGAGATAAAAAGACTAAATTATGAGATAAAAAGACTAAATTATGAAATAAAAAGACTAAATTATGAGATAAAAAGGCTAAATTATGAGATAAAAAGGCTAAATTATGAGATAAAAAGGCTAAATTATGAGGTAAAAAGTCTAAATTATGAGGTAAAAAGTCTAAATTATGAGATAAAAAGTCTAAATTATGAGATAAAAAGACTAAATTATGAGATAAAAAGACTAAATTATGAGATAAAAAGACTAAATTATGAGATAAAAAGGCTAAATTATGAGATAAAAAGGCTAAATTATGAGATAAAAAGACTAAATTATGAGATAAAAAGACTAAATTATGAGATAAAAAGGCTAAATTATGAGATAAAAAGGCTAAATTATGAGGTAAAAAGACTAAATTATGAGATAAAAAGACTAAATTATGAGATAAAAAGACTAAATTATGAAATAAAAAGACTAAATTATGAGATAAAAAGACTAAATTATGAGGTAAAAAGTCTAAATTATGAGATAAAAAGACTAAATTATGAGATAAAAAGACTAAATTATGAGATAAAAAGGCTAAATTATGAAATAAAAAGACTAAATGATGAGGTAAAAAGGCTAAATTGGGTGGAACCCTCAGCGGATCCTCGGCGCTCTGCTAGCGTGCCTGCTCATAAATCTGTATTCATTGTTCATTTCGTGGTTGACTCGCTCTGCCCTTTATCTGCCGTCGCTCCTCCAGCCATTGCCATCGTCTGCTTTGACCTTTGACCTCATCTTTCTAACAGATAAATCTGCCGGTAATGCGGTCCCGGTGTGAGGAGCATCGGGTCGGGGAACGCGTGGCCGACTCACTTTTAAAGGGTTGTTTCCAAAAGTCGTGGTTTCCAGTGAACGTGTGCGTACGAGCAGCGTCGCTACACAAAAGAGCGACAGGTCAGAATGTGCACGGCCTCATTCAACCATCTGTCCGTCACCACTACATTTTCACTGCCCCCCCCCCCCAGCCCATCCTGACCCACTGTGTGTTTATTAGATTAGTAGGAGCACTCTGTACCGGTCTACTGTTAATCCAAGCCCTACCCCTGCTGAGCCCCACCCACCCAACCCCTGGTTCACATGCAGCTGATGATGTCACAGAACCCACTTCCACACACAGGCCTGCTGTGTCAACTTGACCTCTGACACAGTTTGAGGGAGGGGGGGGGGGGTCAGGCCAGGCCATGTGACTGGTCATGTGACTTTTCTCTCCTGAATTCTCTAACTTTCATATGTGTATATATATAAATATATATATATATATATATATATATATATATATATATATATATGAATATCATTAAAAATATTTTTATGTAACTGCGGATGACCGCGGGCACTCACTCACTTCGGGTCAGCCCAAAACTGTTGTTTTTATTGTAAATACCAAATACCAGTTGGAACATTCTCCAGAGCAGTGCATTGTGGGTAGTTTGTGTCCTTAAAACCTGTGGAAGTATGGGATGAGTCAGTTTTAATCTGCAGAAGTTTCCAGGAGTTTCTCACACTGACCAGATAAAGTCATGTTTCCATGGCAACACGAACCCCACACCTGAAGGTGGTTTTAGTTTGAATGGTTCAAGGGTGAAAGAACATTCAACATTACTACTGTTACTACTATTCCTTTCTTCTCTCCTCCTCCTCCCCCCCCCCCTCCTCCTCTCTCCTCTCTCCTCCCCCCCCCCTCCTCCTCTCTCCTCTTCCTCTCTCTCCTCCTCTCCCCCCCCTCCTCCTCTCTCCTCGCTCCTCCTCTACCCCCCTCCTCCTCTCTCCTCTTCCTCTCTCTCCTCCTCTCTCCTCTTCCTCTCTCCTCCTCTCTCCTCTCTCTCTCTTCCTCTCTCTCTCTCCCCCCTCCTCCTCTCTCCTCTTCCTCTCTCCTCTCTCTCTCTTCCTCTCTCTCTCTTCCTCTCTCCTCCTCTTCCTCTCTCCTCTCTCTCTCTTCCTCTCTCTCTCTTCCTCTCTCCTCTTCTTCCTCTCTCCTCCTCCTCCTCCACAGTAGTAGTATCAGTTATCATTGGCGTCCCCATTAGGTTGGTGTTTTAAAAACAGAGGAACTGAACTTTCTGGAACCACACTGCACCATCTCGCCACCACATGACTCTTCCAGCTTTTTGCATGAGCGACCTTTGACCCTTTGTCTCTTCACTCTTTTGTCTCCGCAGTGAAACCATCCAAACCTCGGTGTTTCCCTGAAGGCCCCACACAGGAAGGCAAAGACATCGTACTGCGCTGTGTGTCCAGTGAAGGCACCAGTCCTCTGCAGTACAACTGGGAGAAAACCAGTGGAAACAAACTACTGCCTGCTACTGCTATGCTAGGTATGCACCTGCCCCTGCCCCTATACCTACACCTGCCCCTGCACCTATACCTACACCTGCCCCTGCACCTATATCTGCACCTGCCCCTGCCCCTGCCCCTGCCCCTGCACCTGTACCTACACCTGCCCCTGCCCCTGCACCTGCCCCTGCCCCTATACCTACACCTGCCCCTGCACCTATACCTACACCTGCCCCTGCACCTATATCTGCACCTGCCCCTGCCCCTGCCCCTGCACCTGTACCTACACCTGCCCCTGCACCTATACCTGCACCTGCACCTGCCCCTGCACCTGCCCCTGCCCCTATACCTACACCTGCCCCTGCACCTATACCTACACCTGCCCCTGCACCTATATCTGCACCTGCCCCTGCCCCTGCACCTGTACCTACACCTGCCCCTGCACCTATACCTGCACCTGCCCCTGCACCTGCCCCTGCCCCTATACCTACACCTGCCCCTGCACCTATACCTGCACCTGCCCCTGCCCCTGCCCCTGCACCTGCACCTGCCCCTGCCCCTGTACCTACACCTGCCCCTGCACCTATACCTACACCTGCCCCTGCACCTATACCTGCACCTGCCCCTGCACCTGCACCTGCCCCTATACCTACACCTGCCCCTGCACCTATACCTGCACCTGCACCTGCACCTGCACCTGCCCCTATACCTACACCTGCCCCTGCACCTATACCTACACCTGCCCCTGCACCTGCACCTGCACCTGCACCTGCCCCTATACCTACACCTGCCCCTGCCCCTATACCTACACCTGCCCCTGCACCTGCACCTGCCCCGGCCTCAATACCTACACCTGCCCCTGCACCTATACCTGCACCTGCCCCTGCCCCTACACCTGCACCTGCCCCTATACCTACACCTGCCCCTGCACCTGCACCTGCCCCTGCACCTACACCTGCCCCTGCCCCTGCACCTATACCTACACCTGCCCCTATACCTACACCTGCCCCTGCCCCTGCCCCTATACCTACACCTGCCCCTGCACCTGCACCTGCACCTGCACCTACACCTGCCCCTGCCCCTGCACCTCCTGCTCCATCCTCATCTTTTCTAACTTGTTCTTCGTCCTTGGCCTCAGATCCCGTAGGAGGAACCATTAATGTGAAGAATGCATCTTCCAGTGCTTCCGGAACGTACCGCTGCACGTCCAGTAACAGAGTCGGTATCGAGGAGTGTGTTCTGCAGCTGAACGTCACACCACGTAAGTAGAATGCTGAGGAGTCTGCTGCTGCTGACGAGTCTGCTCTGTCAATTTCTGTTCACTTTTATATTTTATTCTTACTTATGTTCATAATAAAATATTATTATAGTAATAATATTAAGTTTTAATCATGTGAACTTCACTGAAACACACGATCTTATGTAGAAATGTGATTTTTTCTGAAACAGTTAGATTGTTCGTACCAGTCTGGTACCAGACCGGCAGTAGTGGTCTCTGGTACCAGACCGGCAGTAGTGGTCTCTGGTACCAGACCGGCAGTAGTGGTCTCTGGTACCAGACCGGCAGTAGTGGTCTCTGGTACCAGACTGGCAGTAGTGGTCTCTGGTACCAGACCGGCAGTAGTGGTTTCAGGTACCAGACCGGCAGTAGTGGTCTCTGGTACCAGACCGGCAGTAGTGGTCTCTGGTACCAGACCGGCAGTAGTGGTCTCTGGTACCAGACCGGCAGTAGTGGTTTCAGGTACCAGACCGGCAGTAGTGGTCTCAGGTACCAGACCGGCAGTAGTGGTCTCTGGTACCAGATATCCCATAATGCTCCAGTTCCTCCTCATTCACACTCTTCTGTTGAACATGTTCGGTTTGTTTCAGCCCAGAACACCGCTGGTATCATCGCAGCAGCCATCATCAGCGTGCTCCTCATCCTCATCATCATCGCCATCATCCTGTTCTGCTGCTGCCGCGCCCGTCACCGAAAGAAGTACGAAAAGGAAATCTGCAACGAGATCAGGTGTGAACTTTACGTCTGCTTTTATCTTCTAATGCAGGAGGGTCAAAGGTCATGTGAGTTCACTTCCACATTCACACCAATAGGTAAGTTTAGGTCATGTGACTATGACGATGTCACGATTTCAGCTGGAGGGCAGGAAGTAACCATGGAGACTGTCGCTGTGGAGGAAACCATTGAAGAGAGTGATGTTGGTCTAGTGTCCAAACACAGACACAGGGTTAGAAATGTTTTAGATCAGACCAGTATCTGATGAAAAAGAATGAGTTTTGCGGCCACTGCAGTCATGTGACCGCTGCGGTCATGTGACCATGTCCATCTCCACCCACAGAAACACTTTGTCTCATCAGCGGTTTATTTATTTTTTTACCCTTCTTCAAATAAACAGCTGTGCTCATCAGTTTGAAAGCTTTGTTTGTTCTGTCGATTGTGTGTCATGACTGCTGCCCCCCCCCACCACCCTTACCCCCCACTCCACTCAACCCCACCACCACCCCTACCCCCACTCTGCCCCCCACCATCCTTACCCCCCCACTCTGCCCCGCCCCACCACCCTTACCCCCCACTCTGCCCCCCCACCACCCTTAACCCCCACTCTGCCCCCCCCCCCCTCCACCACCCTTACCCCCCGCTCTGACCCCCCACCATCCTTACCCCCCCACCACCCTTACCCCCCACTCTGCCCCCCACCCTCCATCCAGTCCGTGGCCGCTGTACAACCTCAGGGTTTACTGTGTCTGCTTCACAGACTGAATGTGTGTAAGACCACAGTGTGACAGCGCTAACACTGTAGGACAAAGAGGATTAGAGCGCCGGCCACTGACTCGCCAGCGCCACTGACTCACCAGCGCCACCGCACTGAGCTGTGGACTCAACAAGCCCCTCAGGCTGCGTTTGATGGAGCATTTAACTGGATTATTACTGCTTATTAGTAGTTAATGTGCTGGTGCAGGGGATAGAGGACACTGCTGTATGTGGTCGCTCTGCTAACGTCTACGCAGGCTGTGATTGGCCGGCGTCCGCACGCTCAGACCAGACCCTTTCCAATTATTTGTCCTTCTTTGTTCAGTCGAATCATGTCTGATTCCCAAAGTGACACACATCCAGTTCTAGACTGTTCACTGTTGTCCTTGACGACGGCTGGGATGGCTCGATGCATCCTCGAAATACAAACACAACTAAAGATGTGAGGAAACCAGGGAACACACTTCCCTGGGGTCTCTATTCCCTGGGGTCTCTGTTCCCTGGTGTCCCTGGTGTCTCTGTTCCCTGGGGTCTCTGTTTCCTCGTGTCCCTAGTGTCTCTGTTCGCTGGGGTCTCTCTTCCCCTGGTGTCTTTGTTCCCTGGGGTCTCTCTTCCCCTGGGGTCTCTGTTCCCTGGTGTCCCTGGTGTCTCTGTTCCCTGGGGTCTCTGTTCCCTGGTGTCCCTAGTGTCTCTGTTCCCTGGGGTCTCTCTTCCCCTGGTGTCTCTGTTCCCTGGGGTCTCTGTTCCCTGGTGTCCCCAGTGTCTCTGTTCCCTGGTGTTCCTAGTGTCTCTGTTCCCTGGGGTCTCTATTCCCTGGTGTCTCTGTTCCCTAGAGTCTCTATTCCCTGGGGTCTCTGTTCCCTGGGGTCTCACTTCCCCTGGGGTCTCTATTCCCTGGTGTCTCTGTTCCCTAGGGTCTCTATTCCCTGGGGTCTCTCTTCCCCTGGGGTCTCTCTTCACCTGGGGTCTCTGTTCCCTGGTGTCCCCAGTGTCTCTTTTCCCTGGTGTCCCTAGTGTCTCTCTTCCCCTGCGGTCTCTGTTTCCTGGTGTCCCTGGTGTCTCTGTTCCCTGGGGTCTCTGTTCCCAGGTGTCCCGAGTGTCTCTGCTTCCTGGTGTCTCTATTCCCTGGGGTCTCTGTTCCCTGGAGTCTTTGTTCCCTGGGGTCTCTGTTCCCGAGTGTCTCTGTTCCCTGGGGTCTCTGTTCCCTGGCGTCCCTAGTGTCTCTGTTCCCTGGGGTCTCTCTTGCCCTGGGGTCTCTATTCCCTGGGGTCTCTGTTCCCTGGGGTCTCTGTTCCCTGGGGTCTCTCTTCCCCTGGGGTCTCTGTTACCTGGTGTCTCTATTCCCTGGTGTCTCTGTTCCCTGGTGTCCCCAGTGTCTCTGTTCCCTGGTGTTCCTAGTGTCTCTGTTCCCTGGGGTCTCTATTCCCTGGTGTCTCTGTTCCCTAGAGTCTCTATTCCCTGGGGTCTCTGTTCCCTGGGGTCTCACTTCCCCTGGGGTCTCTATTCCCTGGTGTCTCTGTTCCCTAGGGTCTCTATTCCCTGGGGTCTCTGTTCCCTGGGGTCTCTCTTCCCCTGGGGTCTCTCTTCACCTGGGGTCTCTGTTCCCTGGTGTCCCCAGTGTCTCTTTTCCCTGGTGTCCCTAGTGTCTCTCTTCCCCTGGGGTCTGTTTCCTGGTGTCCCTGGTGTCTCTGTTCCCTGGGGTCTCTGTTCCCAGGTGTCCCGAGTGTCTCTGCTTCCTGGTGTCTCTATTCCCTGGGGTCTCTGTTCCCTGGAGTCTTTGTTCCCTGGGGTCTCTGTTCCCGAGTGTCTCTGTTCCCTGGGGTCTCTGTTCCCTGGCGTCCCTAGTGTCTCTGTTCCCTGGGGTCTCTCTTCCCCTGGGGTCTCTATTCCCTGGGGTCTCTGTTCCCTGGAGTCTCTGTTCCCTGGGGTCTCTCTTCCCCTGGGGTCTCTGTTACCTGGTGTCTCTATTCCCTGGTGTCTCTGTTCCCTGGTGTCTCTATTCCCTGGTGTCCCCAGTGTCTCTGTTCCCTGGGGTCTCTCTTGCCCTGGGGTCTCTATTCCCTGGGGTCTCTGTTCCCTGGGGTCTCTGTTCCCTGGGGTCTCTCTTCCCCTGGGGTCTCTGTTACCTGGTGTCTCTATTCCCTGGTGTCTCTGTTCCCTGGTGTCCCCAGTGTCTCTGTTCCCTGGTGTTCCTAGTGTCTCTGTTCCCTGGGGTCTCTATTCCCTGGTGTCTCTGTTCCCTAGAGTCTCTATTCCCTGGGGTCTCTGTTCCCTGGGGTCTCACTTCCCCTGGGGTCTCTATTCCCTGGTGTCTCTGTTCCCTAGGGTCTCTATTCCCTGGGGTCTCTGTTCCCTGGGGTCTCTCTTCCCCTGGGGTCTCTCTTCACCTGGGGTCTCTGTTCCCTGGTGTCCCCAGTGTCTCTTTTCCCTGGTGTCCCTAGTGTCTCTCTTCCCCTGGGGTCTGTTTCCTGGTGTCCCTGGTGTCTCTGTTCCCTGGGGTCTCTGTTCCCAGGTGTCCCGAGTGTCTCTGCTTCCTGGTGTCTCTATTCCCTGGGGTCTCTGTTCCCTGGAGTCTTTGTTCCCTGGGGTCTCTGTTCCCGAGTGTCTCTGTTCCCTGGGGTCTCTGTTCCCTGGCGTCCCTAGTGTCTCTGTTCCCTGGGGTCTCTCTTCCCCTGGGGTCTCTATTCCCTGGGGTCTCTGTTCCCTGGAGTCTCTGTTCCCTGGGGTCTCTCTTCCCCTGGGGTCTCTGTTACCTGGTGTCTCTATTCCCTGGTGTCTCTGTTCCCTGGTGTCTCTATTCCCTGGTGTCCCCAGTGTCTCTGTTCCCTGGTGTCCCTTGTGTCTCTGTTCCCTGGTGTCCCTAGTGTCTCTGTTCCCTGGTGTCCCTAGTGTCTCTGTTCCCTGGGGTCTCTCTTCCCCTGGTGTCTCTGTTCCCTGGTGTCTCTATTCCCTGGTGTCCCCAGTGTCTCTGTTCCCTGGTGTCCCTTGTGTCTCTGTTCCCTGGCGTCCCTAGTGTCTCTGTTCCCTGGTGTCCCTAGTGTCTCTCTTCCCCTGGGGTCTCTATTCCCTGGGGTCTCTGTTCCCTGGGGTCTCTCTTCCCCTGGGGTCTCTGTTACCTGGTGTCTCTATTCCCTGGTGTCTCTGTTCCCTGGTGTCTCTATTCCCTGGTGTCCCCAGTGTCTCTGTTCCCTGGTGTCCCTGGGGTCTCTGTTACCTGGTGTCTCTATTCCCTGGTGTCTCTGTTCCCTGGTGTCTCTATTCCCTGGTGTCCCCAGTGTCTCTGTTCCCTGGTGTCCCTAGTGTCTCTGTTCCCTGGGGTCTCTCTTCCCCTGGGGTCTCTGTTCCCTGGTGTCTCTGTTCCCTGGTGTCCCTAGTGTCTCTGTTCCCTGGTGTCCCCAGTGTCTCTGTTCCCTGGTATCCCTAGTGTGTCTGTTCCCTGGTATCCCTAGTGTCTCTGTTCCCTGGTGTCCCCAGTGTCTCTGTTCCCTGGTGTCCCTAGTGTCTCTGTTCTCTGGGGTCTCTGTTCCCTGGTGTCCCCAGTGTCTCTGTTCCCTGGTGTCCTTAGTGTCTCTCTTCCCCTGGGGTCTCTGTTCCCCGGTGTCCCTAGTGTCTCTGTTCCCTGGGGTTTCTATTCCCTGGTGTCTCTGTTCCCCGGGATCTCTGTTCCCTGGTGTCCCTAGTGTCTCTGTTCCCTGGGGTCTCTGTTCCCTGGGGTCTCTGTTCCCCGGTGTCCCTAGTGTCTCTGTTCCCTGGGGTTTCTATTCCCTGGTGTCTCTGTTCCCCGGGATCTCTGTTCCCTGGTGTCCCCAGTGTCTCTGTTCCCTGGTGTCCTTAGTGTCTCTCTTCCCCTGGGGTCTCTGTTCCCCGGTGTCCCTAGTGTCTCTGTTCCCCGGGATCTCTGTTCCCTGGTGTCCCTAGTGTCTCTGTTCCCTGGGGTCTCTGTTCCCTGGGGTCTCTGTTCCCTGGTAAAACACTCGCTTTTAGTGCCACTTGCTTTCATGCAAATGAGCCACAGCTGACTCCGCCCCTCTCATCTGACTCCGCCCCTCTCTTCAGCAGGGTGACTAATTATTTCCTGGTCCTTGTGTTGCAGTGGATCATGAATTTATTTTGTCTGTCCATCAAAGTCAGTGGGCGGGTCTTAACAGTTGATTGGTTCCCCTGCACATCCAGTCCAGTCAAATGGATTCCAGATAAAGTATTGTTGCAGAACCTATGAACACATTCCCATACACTGGGTGACCTTTAACCTCTACCTGTGTTTGGATACTTTAGGAAAATAACCTTTTTTGACAACTGATAAAAATCTAGCCTCTGGCTCCGACAGTGGATTGGACTAAATTTACCTTAGCCCCGCCCACTGACTATGATGGACGTTGTTGACATTTTATTGATGATTTTGTTCATTTATGTTTGATTTTATTTTATTTTTGATTATTTTGTTTGATCATTTAATTTTGTTTAATATTTTTGGTCATTTTATTGATTAATTAGTTAAATTATTTTGTTTATTTAGTTTTTTTCTTTTAACACATTCCCATACACTGGCTGACCTTTCACCTCTGTTTGTTTGGATACTTTAGGAAACTAAACTTTTAACTGATAAAAATCTAGAAAATGTTTGAAAAAGAAAAGACTTTAACAAAATAGTTTTTAAATGCAGTGTTGACATTTTTTAAACTGTTTAGCACGTCTGTTTTCTAAATGACCCACAAATATAATCAATGTAATTATTTTTTAACATAATACAAGGGTTAATTGATTTAATTTCCATTCTCTCAGATTAAATCACCACCTGTCGCCTTTAACTCAACACTCATTTGTTATGAATGACGCTGTAACATCTGGTTTTAAACCAAAGCTGTTTCCATGGTAACCATGGGGGGCCTCAGATGTCTGCTCTGATCTTGTCTTAATGTCCTGCTGTGTTCCACCCCCCCCCCCTTTTTTTTTTTCCCAGAGAGGACGTCCCCCCGCCTAAGAGTCGCGTGTCGACGGCGCGCAGCTTCACGGTGGGCAGCCAGCGCTCGTCCCTGGGCTCCATGTCGCCGTCCAACCTGCACGAGTACGCCCTCAAACCGCAATACGACAAGATCCCGTCGACGGAGGAGTACGACCGGCCCCCGAGCCACGCCCCCCTACCCCCGCCCTCCTCTGCCGCCGCCACCGCTTCTAGGATGGGCGGCCCCAACCTGAGCCGCATGGGCGCCATCCCTGTCATGATCCCGGCGCAGAACAGGGACGGATCCATCGTGTAGCGGCTGAAAACGGAACCGGGAATAAGACACGAAATGATGAGGACGGAGCAGGAGCAAAGGGGGAGGGGCCCATAAGCCCCGCCCTCCCTCCCTCAGCCCCTGGAGTTTACCCTCTGGCTGTGCTGCGTTTGTACTGGAATCACGACGCAGCGCACGAACCTTTGATCAACTATCGACTTTGACTTTCTGGACTTTTCTCACCTTGAAACTGGAGCGGATTTCCAGCAGAACGCCCGAAAAATGAATTCTATTGTACATACGTGGATGCATGTTGTTTTTTTTTTAATAGCTGGCCCTTTGCTGTAGAGGTAACGTATGTTCTAAACAGATCCAGGCCCGTGATTGGCCGGCTGTACAGCTGTATGCATGCACTTGTATATAAAACTGTGTGTGTGTGTGTGTGTGTGTGTGTGTGTGTGTGTGTGTAAGAGCGGGAAACGGAAGCTTCGTTGGTCAACTTGGGACGCCAACAACACTTTGATTATTTGATTATTTGTCTGGTTGTTGGGCAGAGTTTTAGTTTCTTAAGTCCAAAAGATGTCCATGTATTCAAAGAGCCGACTACCGTATTTTCCGAACTAAACGGTCACGATAACTCCCAACCATGTTGAGTTGTAACACGGAACAAAACACACGGTTATTCAGTGAAATTAAACTTTAAATGATCAGATAAAAAGTCTTAATTCCCAGTCACTGAGCACAACCAGAATGAATCCATATATAAAACGTTTGGACCAAAATAAAGTCTTTTAAGTTTTGAAAATACGGTACTTGGGGAATTTGGAGTTGTCTGGTGTCCGTCCTGTACGGTGGCCAGGAGGTGCAAAATGTTAAACACTTTTCTGAAGCTTTCGACAAATGACATCGTAAAACAAAATAACATTTACCATAACACATTTACAAACGCCGACACACATTTACGAGTAACTCCAACCGGAAAGGGAATGTTCCAACTCTGGGATTGACATGATAACAAGGACCAGGCGGCGGCGGCGGCTGCTTCATCTGTCTGGTCTGAACCATATAAAAAAACTGACCGACCACACGAAAAACAAAACTGCGTTAATCGGCTCGTGTGAGAAAAAAAACACCGGTTGACTGCTGTCCATCTGGGGTCACCATGAACTATGACCATGAACCGTCGGTACTTCGATGATTCCTTTTCTGGTTGGACTTACTCGTAAATTTGTCTCCATGTTTGTAAAAGTGTTTCACATTTTGTAAAGTTGTTTTGCACCTCTCGTCCACCGTAGTCCTGTGAGTGTTTGAGCTGGAAATGATGTATTTAGGTCAGCCGTTAGCCGTTAGCTGTTAGCCGAGGGCGAAGAGGAGGAGGAGGAAGGTAGAGGGGTGGGGGCTGGGGCCACCAAATGTTGTGATTGGGTGGATTACTGCTCCTTGACTAAGCTTAAAACAATGGGCCACCCCGCCCCCCCCCACACACACACACCCTCAGAAGTGTTCCAGGGGTGGGCGCTGAGGGCGAATGCAGCAGCTGGACGTCAGGGTTCAGCGAACATTCACCTCTGATGGAGTTTGACCGTCAACCTGAATGACCACCAGCATGTCACGCTCATGTTATTAGCAACCCACCCCCCAACACACACACACACCCCTACCCCCACACCCCAAACATGAAGCATATGTCCCCAGGAAGCTCATCGCTAGATCTTTTTTTGAGGTTCCACATTCAGTCCAGTTTGATCTGAAGTCGGTCAGAACGCTCAAATAATGAAGAAAAATAACGACCACTCCAAACTTTTCAGAAAAAAAAGGATCAATTTCACGATGGAAACATTTCCATCCATAACTTATCCTTTAAAAATGTGAATAACATGTTTTTACGACAGTCTTTTTCTTCCTTTACGTGTTTTTCCTTAAATTCCCAGTTATTGAGTTGGGATCAAATAATTCAAATTAAATCTATTTCCTTCATATTTACATGGACATGTTATTTCCAAATAAAAGTTTCCATGGAAACGGTTGTATTTGGCTCTAGTTAATTGGTCTTTCAGAGGTGGGGGTACGGAGGGTTCTGATTGGACAGAACGACCGCTTAACGTTTGGATGTACTGGAAGAAAACCATGACATCCACTTCCTGTTTTGCTTTTTATGGTCACACATAAAAAATGTAGTTTAGTGAACCAAATTAAATTGCATAGGGTTAGGGTTATTTTAATTTAATTTAATTTGATTTATACAACTAGATATTTTTATGTGTGACCAACTGAAGAAGAATGTTTAAGTGAATTTAATTTAATATTTTTTATTTCTTAAACTCTTCTCTTCTGTCAACGTCAGTAAATTTACATTTATTACGTAAATAAAAAACCTGATTTTTTTAGGTCATTTTTTAATTTAGTTGCAGTGTTCTTTTCCTTTCCACTATTGTGTGATTAAACCACGTCACAAAAACATTTAAGCAAAAAACAAGAGTTTTGCCAAAATTGTCAACGTTTTCTATATGGTAAATTTTTATCATAATTTAAAGGTCAAAGTAAAAACAAAATTGGCACAAATGTCACAATTACACTAATTTGTTTGTTTTTTTAAAGGAAATTTCAGGATGTTAAAGGGTTGTTTTTTAAAAAAAAACTTTAAACGTAAAAGTTTTCATGACTTTCTCAGTTTTTCACATTAAAACAGAAAAAAGTTCCAGAAGGTTCCTCATGTCTGACCTTCTTCAGATCATCTGTGTCCTGTTCTGGTCCAGGAGCCGTAGGTTGGACCCCCCAGTTATGGAACTGTTTATTAAATAAGGCTCCGACTGAGAAGAATGAATGTGATCAGCTGATGATCTGTGATCGATTATTAGGTGAAGCTTCTGCATCAGTCTGCCTTCACCCTCCTCCTCCTCCTCCTCCTCCTCCTCCTCCTCCTCCTCCTCCTCCTCCTCCTCCTCCTCCTCCTCCTCCTCCTCCTCCTCCTCCTCCTCCTCCTCCTCCTCCTCGTCCTCTTCCTCTTCCTCTTCCTCTTCCTCTTCCTCTTCCTCTTCCTCTTCCTCTTCCTCTTCCTCCTCCTCCTCATCCTCCTCCTCATCATCCTCTTCCTCCAGCTGGACAAAAGGAGGTGAACATGTTGACTCCTGGTGTTAGTTCTATCGTTCTCTGGGACTTTAAATACTGTAAATAAATGCAGAATTAAATCATTAATTTCATATGGTTTTAATTAATTAAAATATGAATTAAAAATACAAAGGTGTTAAATGTGAAATAAATTCAAGGTAAAAAAAAACTAAATAAATTCACGATCCACTGTAACACAAGGACCATGAAATAATTAATTAGTGATTAATAAGTGTTTGTTTTTTTTTTTACCTCAAATGAATTATTTAAATGTTATGACACATTTATGTATTTAATTCCATTATTTAATTAATTATTTAATGGTGTATTTATTCGTACAGAGGCTCAACATGTCCACATACGCAGGTCGGTTTGATGGGGGGGGGGGGGGGGGGGGGGGGTCCGCCCACTGGCTCCGCCCACTGGCTCACGGTTCCATTTAACAGATGTTTTTGTGACATTTGTAAATGAAGTGTCGTCTGTTGAACTTGTTCGTTCACATTCATTTGTAGCGTGTGTCGGAGCAGGT
Organism: Siphamia tubifer; assembly: GCA_020466265.1. Lineage (NCBI taxonomy): Eukaryota > Metazoa > Chordata > Actinopteri > Kurtiformes > Apogonidae > Siphamia > Siphamia tubifer. The sequence goes on from CM035796.1 coordinate 47,505,115, forward strand.
CGTAAAAATAAAAACATCTGTTTTGGGCCCAGTTATTTTTTTTTTTATTTTTTATTTTGGTAGATTTTCACGGCCGTGTTGAACACTAACACTATTAACTGTAGTTTGGATCAGCTGATACTAACACTGAGGTTGAACCGACGTGTGGAAAAACCTGGGTTTGATTTTGTGTGTTTTTGTGATGTTTTTTTTTTTCAATAATAAAAAGTCATGAAAAAAAAAAAAAAAAACTGAACTAGTTATGATGCATTTTTTTAATGTCACACACTGGTATGTGTGTGTGTGTGTGTGTGTGTAAAACTGTGTGCGTTTGTCTTCCTATCTTTATGGGGACATTAATATGTTTACACAGTCACATCATGGGGACCTCTGACACTATGGGGACCAAAGTTCAGGTTCCCACAAGGGTTAAATATAAAGGTCCCCACTAGTAAAATAGAAATGATCTGACCCTATAAATGCATTTAAGTATTTTTTTTCCCCATAAAACATGAGGGAAACAGGTGTAAAGAGAAACATTTATTTTTCAAAGGTTTGAAGATATGTTAACTTTAAAAAAAAAAAAGTATTTGTTTTTAAACATTATTTAAAATAATTACATTTTGTATTTATAATTTTTTAAATATTTATTTTCTTGTATTCCACGTTTTAAATTTTATTTTTATTTATTTTTTACATGATTATTATTTTGTATTCATTTATTTTGATGTATTTATATTTTAAAAATGTTATAAATAATTTATTTCAAAAGATGTTTACACTCACTACCCAATGACTACTTGATTGGTCCACCAAAAACATGGAAATTCTGTGTGTGTGTGTGTGTGTGTGTTAGGGTTAGCGTATGCTATAACTGAACGAGTATTCACAGAATGTTTAACCCCGCCCCTATTTTGTGTCACTCTCCAGTTTCTATGACAACCTTTTGTTGAATTAGAGCCAATAATGTGATTTTGACCTTTTAGTTCATTGTGACCTTGACCTTTGACCTTTACTCATCTGGATCATTGCATCTGGTGTGTATTAGCTATATGTATATGACCATGTCATTTAATGGCGTGTCTACAGTATAAGGGCTGAGTTTGGTAATTTTATATATATATTTTTTTATCAATTTTGTTAAATTTTTTGGGTCAGTTTGTTGATCAAGTAGTTAAATGTTTTAATAATATAAATATATTCAACTTTATTGACAACTGATAAAAATCTCGACTCTGGCTCAAACACCTTAGCCTAAATATTATATATATATATATATATATATATATATATATATATATATATATATATATATATATATATATATATATATATATATATATATAATTTTTTTTTGTTTGTTTAAAAGTCAAATGAATTGTTATTTTAATGAATTAATGACACATGTAATAACACATTTGTCTTTTTAATTCCAAGTTTAATTTATTAATTAATGACATTTAATTAATGATTTAATGATGTGTTTATTTACTTTTGTCCTTTTTTTTGTCCTCCAGAGGACAAAGGCCTCAGCGTTAATGAGTGAAGGACACATTCTGCAGCAGTTTTTATTTCTTCAGCCTCTTCTAAACCACACTGCTCGTCTCCACACATGGATGATCAATAGCTGATTATTGGCCAATAACTGAGCATGTGCAGTCACTTGACAGGTGGTCGATAAAAAGACTCAAACCCTTTGTGACATCGCTAAGTGGATGTTCAGAGTGTTCACTGAAATAGATCTGGTCCTGGAGAGAGAGAGAGAGAGAGAGAGAGTGTGTGTGTGTGGAGGCGCGGTTCTGGTCAATGTGGTGCACTAGGCCAACACTAGGCCAACACTAGGCCAACACTAGGTCAACACTAGGCCAACACTAGGACATTAGGCCAACACTAGGCCAACACTAGGCCAACACTAGGACAACATTAGGCCAACACTAGGTCAACACTAGGCCAACACTAGGCCAACACTAGACCAACACTAGGACAACACTAGACCAACACTAGGCCAACACTAGATCAACACTAGGCCAACACTTGACCAACAATAGGCCAACACTAGGCCAACACTAGGCCAACACTAGGCCAACACTAGGTCAACACTAGGCCAACACTAGGACATTAGGCCAACACTAGGCCAACACTAGGCCAACACTAGGACAACATTAGGCCAACACTAGGTCAACACTAGGCCAACACTAGGCCAACACTAGACCAACACTAGGACAACACTAGACCAACACTAGGCCAACACTAGATCAACACTAGGCCAACACTTGACCAACAATAGGCCAACACTAGGCCAACACTTGACCAACACTAGGCCAACACTAGGACAACATTAGGCCAACACTAGGCCAACACTAGGTCAACACTAGGCCAACACTAGACCAACACTAGGCCAACACTTGACCAACAATAGGCCAACACTAGGCCAACACTAGACAGACACTAGGCCAACACCCGTCTTTCCTTTTAGTGTAATTGTAAATGATCATGTGTAAACATAGTGTCCTACATCTGATGGAGTACGTACTGAGTGTCCATGAATAATCAGTGTCAATGTTAACTTTAATGATTTATTTACTGTATTTTCACACTATAAGGTGAACTGGATTATAAGGAGCATTAAGTGAAGATAATAATAATAATAAATAACTATAAACATTGTTGAGTTGGAACAGAACAAAACACACTATTGTTTTGATAAATCAAATTTTTAAAAAGTCTAAATTATGAGATAAAAAAAACAAGTTAGTCAGAGACAGTAGATCTTCACTAAGGTTTGAAATGTTTTCATATGACGTGATGGAGCCATAGGTGTTGACCCATCTGTTGTCGAACAAACGCCAGATTCTATCTTGTCTGAATCCTCAGATATTACCACTGATGTGTTTTACCCGTTGACCTTTAGTGTGACCTTGACCTTTGACCTTCAATGCTCAAAATCTAATGGGTTCTTCCATGACCCATTATCTATAAGTACTGAAAGTTTCATCAAAATCTGTTCAGAACTGTTTGCGTAATTCTGCTGACAGACAGACAGGCAGGCAGACAGACACATAGACAGGCAGGCAGACAGACAGACAGACAGACAGGCAGACAGACAGGCAGACAGACAGACAGGCAGGCAGACAGACAGACAGGCAGGCAGACAGACAGACACACAGACAGACAGGCAGACAGACAGACAGACAGGCAGGCAGACAGACACACAGACAGACAGACACACAGACAGACACACAGACAGACAGACAAACAAACCTTATTGTTTTACCTCCTTGGTGAAGGTAATAATAAGACGTTAAACCACAGTAGGTTGGAACATCCGGACGGACAGGGGGCGGAGCTAAGGTCTGGATGTTCTGACCCTCAGATGCAGTCATTGGACATATTTCTTAGTGATGTGCTTTTATTTATTTTGACATTTTTATCTCATAATTTAGATTTGTTTTTAAATCTCCATATGATCACAGTGTCGACACATCGCTGCATCATCGTCCAGGTTTACTGGGTTTATTTTCAGAAGGATGACCTTCACTCAGCCGACGCAGCGGGGCCTCGTTAGCGCAAGAATATTACGCTAATAATTACAGCGGGCGTCTCCATCATTTTATGTTCTGTGAAAAGGCCACGAGACATGAGTCAACAAGCAGCGACTGTGATGATTCCAAATATATACAAACACACTAGAAAAAAATAAAGAATATTAAGATGATTTTACAGAAAATAAAACTAACAACTGTGGTTTCCAGAACAGCGCTGTAAAAAAACCACTTGAGTAAAAGTGAAATGAATAAGAATGTACATCTAATATTTAAAACATGTAGATCTAATATTTAAAACATGTAGATTTAATATTTAAAACATGTAGATTTAATATTTAAAACATGTAGATTTAATATTTAAAACATGTAGATTTAATATTTAAAACATGTAGATCTAATATTTAAAACATGTAGATTTACTATTTAAAACATGTAAATTTAATATTTAAAACATGTAGATTTAATATTTAAAACATGTAGATTTAATATTTAAAACATGTAGATTTAATATTTAAAACATGTAGATTTAATATTTAAAACATGTAAATTTAATATTTAAAACATGTAGATCTAATATTTAAAACATGTAAATTTAATATTTAAAACATGTAGATCTAATATTTAAAACATGTAGATTTAATATTTAAAACATGTAGATTTAATATTTAAAACATGTAGATCTAATATTTAAAACATGTAGATTTAATATTTAAAACATGTAGATCTAATATTTAAAACATGTAGATTTAATATTTAAAACATGTAGATTTAATATTTAAAACATGTAGATTTAATATTTAAAACATGTAGATTTAATATTTAAAACATGTAGATTTAATATTTAAAACATGTAGATTTAATATTTAAAACATGTAGATCTAATATTTAAAACATCTA
>CM035796.1:47514535-47517035 GCA_020466265.1 Siphamia tubifer
TTTTTTCCTCTTATTTTGGTAGATTTCCACCTGTATGTTGTCTGGTTTGACCTTTGACCTCACCCGTCCTGACGCCTGTCATCGTCTTTCCCTTCTTCTGTCAATAAAACTCTGCTTTAGTTCAGTTTGGATTCATCATTAATTTACCCGTCTGTCTGTCCGTCCATCTGTCTGTCTGTCCGTCTGTCCGTCCATCTGTCTGTCTGTCCGTCTGTCCGTCCATCTGTCTGACCGTCTGTCTGTCCGTCTGTCTGTCCGTCTGTCTGTCTGTCTGTCTGACCGTCTGTCTGTCTGTCTGTCTGTCCGTCTGTCTGTCTGTCCGTCTGTCTGTCTGTCTGTCTGTCCGTCTGTCCGTCCATCTGTCTGACCGTCTGTCTGTCCGTCTGTCTGTCCGTCTGTCTGTCTGTCTGTCCGTCTGTCTGTCTGTCTGTCTGTCTGTCCGTCTGTCCGTCCATCTGTCTGACCGTCTGTCTGTCTGTCTGTCTGACCGTCTGTCTGACCGTCTGTCTGACCGTCTGTCTGTCTGTCTGTCTGACCGTCTGTCTGACCGTCTGTCTGTCCGTCTGTCTGTCTGTCTGTCTGACCGTCTGTCTGTCCGTCTGTCTGTCTGTCTGTCCGTCTGTCTGTCTGTCTGTCTGTCTGTAACCTGTTTTTACTCCTTGAACCATCGTCTGTTTTAACTTAACTGACTTTAAACTGTCGATCTTAAATCAGAATAAAATCCACTATTAATAATAATGGATTACATTTCTATAGCGCTTTACATTACTGATTCATAATTCATTCACTCTCACATGTTCCCTCTGGTGGTGGTAAACTACATATGTATCTACAGTTGTCCTGGCAGAAGACTGGCAGCCATTTTGTGCCTACAGCCCCTCCCACCACCACCAAACATTCATACACCAGTGTGAGTGACAGTGGAGGCAGGAGTGTCTTTGCCAAAGGACACAACGGACTGACTAGGACAGAGTGGGAATCGAACCACCAACCCTTTGGTTAATGGACGTCCTGATTTGGCTTAACTGGGCACTTTACCCATGAGAATGGAATAGACTTAAGTTCAGTGTTTTTACGCCCCAGGGGGAGTGACCCTTAGTCATTCTGGGGGGGTGTGACCTGTTGACCTGTAGCTTTGTCCAGAGGTCAAAAGGTCAAATAGAAGGGGGAGGGGTCTGAGCTGGTTATTCTGAAGCAGTGAGATCTGGGACTCACAGAACCACAGAAGGGGGGGGGTCTGAGGATTTTCTGAGCTGTGTGTGTGTGTGTGTGTGTGGGGGGGGGGGTAGTTTATAGCCCTCCTCCATGCGTAGTTGTTTTTTTTCAAACACCAAATGCCAAATAGTTGTACTTTGTTTACAGTGGTTCCTCAGAAGGGGTGAGTTTTTCATAAATACATTTGTTAAAGGCCCCCCCAATACTACCCCCTGAACCAGAGGGGGTCAAAGTACTCACATTCTGTACTTAAGTAGAAGTACAACTACTTGTGTGGAAAAATACTCTGGTAAAAGTAGAAATATTGATTCAACTGCTTTACTGAAGTAAAAGTAAAAAAACTACAATTGTAATAAATGAAAAAGTAAAACTCCATTTTTTTTTTGCCATGGATGAAATAATACAGATTTAAGGAGAAAAAAAACTGAAAAATGTCAAAAATATCCAAAAATAAAACCATTGAAACTGAGTTAATTACTTATTTAGTTGATGTGTTTTATTATGTCATGGTACTGAGGTTAGTGGGGATGGACAGAACATTTAAGAAAAATTAAAAAGTCATATTTATGATAAGAAGTGGATAATTAAAAAGTCAAAAGTATGATTTCTAATTTACAACTTATTTTTCATACTGTCACATTTGTCTAAAGTATAAACTAAACGACTGTGGACATTTATTTAGGATGGTTTTTTTTTCAAGAATTGGGAAAAATGATGAAATGTTTTTTTATTGGTTCTGATGGAATGATGGCTCCTCCTCCTTTTTTTTAATCATTTCCTGTTTCTCTTCTATTAATAACTCAGTCACTTCTTCTTGACCTTTAACCTTTACCCTAACCCTGTTTCTCTTCTATTAATAACTTTTTCTTCTTCTTTTCATTTTCATCAGAATCACTTTCTTTGATTCATGATCAATAATCAATACGTTCTGTAATAAAGTTTAAATGAACACACTGGGAAAAACTCACCAAACAACAGTAACTCTGTGATGAATGAGGGTCAAAGGTCACCAAAAGCATCATGGGTAGCTCCCTCATAGCCAATGGGATGATACGTACAGTACGTACATATTTACTTCTCGGGGTTTTTTATTTCGTAAATGGATTTTTTTTTTTCGTCTTCAGAGACAAAAAAGTTGCTGTAAAGTTTCTTCATTTGTTCAGTGGGTCTTTCATAAGTAGAGGAAGTGTAGACCTGTGTTTACTGTCAGTGAGAAGAAAGGAAACATGTTCAGTTTGTAGAACAGCTGGTTCATTAATGAAGGGTTCATTCACATGTTTACACT
>CM035796.1:47527035-47532035 GCA_020466265.1 Siphamia tubifer
ATTGAGTCAAACCAGGTGTGATGCTGCAAAAACCTACCCCTATCCCTACCCCTATCCCTACCCCTACCCCTACCCCTACCTCTACCCTTACCCCTACCCCTACCCCTACCCCTATCCCTACCCCTATCCCTACCCCTATCCCTATCCCTACCCCTATCCCTACCCCTACCCCTACCTCTACCCTTACCCCTACCCCTACCCCTACCCCTATCCCTACCCCTACCCCTACCCCTACACCTACCCCTACCCCTACCCCTACCCCTACCTCTACCCTTACCCCTACCCCTACCCCTACCTTTACCCCTACCCCTACCCCTACCCCTATCCCTACCCCTACCCCTACCCCTACCCCTACCCCTACCCCTACCCCTACCCCTACCTCTACCCTTACCCCTACCCCTACCCCTACCTTTACCCCTACCCCTACCCCTACCCCTACCCCTACCCCTACCCCTACCCCTACACCTACCCCTACCCCTACCCCTACCCCTATCCCTACCCCTACCCCTACCCCTACCCCTACCCCTACCCCTACCCCTACCTCTACCCTTACCCCTACCCCTACCCCTACCCCTACACCTACCCCTACCCCTACCCCTACCCCTATCCCTACCCCTACCCCTACCCCTATCCCTACCCCTACCCCTACCCCTACCCCTACCCCTACCCCTACACCTACCCCTACCCCTACCCCTACACCTACCCCTACCCCTACCCCTACCCCTATCCCTACCCCTACCCCTACCCCTACCCCTACCCCTACCCCTACCCCTACCCCTACCCCTACCCCTACCCCTTCAAACAGAGCTATAAGGGCTATGTATTGGGACAGCCCTTCAACACTCACCTTCATCATCAGTTGTTAGTAACTAAATATAAATACACTCATGTCAGCTTGAACTGTTGATGATAAAACACTTCTACCTTTATTTTTTTAATTATAATACTGTACAACAATTTCTTTTTACAGCAGAGCCATTATATTTTCACCCTGAAAGATATTTTCCTTTAATATGAAAACCCTACTGATTTATCTTGTGAATTTGAGGTAATTTTTATATATTACAAGTTAAGTTCTTCATTCATGAGCAGAAATGTCAAAAATAATAAGCCCATCTTTAATGTTTTTATTTTATGTGAAACTCTCGTCTTCAGTTTTTCATCCGCGTTTAGACGAGTTTATACAGAAGGAAGTTTATACGAAGACACAACAGTAGGTAAAATATGATTGGGTATGTCCTGTGATAGACCCGCCCACATGTTCTGTGATAGACCCGCCCACATGTCCTGTGATAGACCCGCCCACATGTCCTGTGATAGACCTGCCCACATGTTCTGTGATAGACCCGCCCACTTGTCCTGTGATAGACCCGCCCACATGTTCTGTGATAGACCCGCCCACATGTCCTGTGATAGACCCGCCCACATGTCCTGTGATAGACCCGCCCACATGTCCTGTGATAGACCCGCCCCCATGTCCTGTGATAGACCCGCCCACATGTCCTGTGATAGACCCGCCCACATGTCCTGTGATAGACCCGACCACATGTCCTGTGATAGACCCGCCCACATGTCCTGTGATAGACCCGCCCACATGTCCTGTGATAGACCCGCCCACATGTCCTGTGATAGACCCGCCCACATGTCCTGTGATAGACCCGCCCACATGTCCTGTGATAGACCCACCCACATGTCCTGTGATAGACCCGCCCACATGTTCTGTTTTTGACGTATGTAATTGTCCACCCATCTCTGTTCATCTATGGCATGTGTGTAATGTCTGTATAATAACTGAAACCACTACTGTATATTTACTAGAGCTGCTAATGCTAATGCTAATGTTAATGCTAATGCTAATGCTAGTGCAGCTGGAAGATCAGTTGGATCCAGGTTGTCCCACATGTTTGTTTCTTTACCTGCTCAGTGTATGAATGTAAGGTCAAAGGTTATGACGTAAAGACGCAGCGTGAACATGTGCGTTTGTTGTCGCTTAGACGGAGACACGACCCAGCGCGTCTTCAATACGTCCCACCGTGGAAGGGTCTGAACATTTGTGTGTAAATGAAAGAACCTTATGATAAAATATACTATTGTTTTTAGCCAAAACCGTCCTGGTGTAAACGGCTTCTTATATATATCACTCTGCTCCAACAAACTGAAGCTTAATAATGAGTTGATCATTTGATTCAGTTGTGTTGAAACAGGGTGTCATCTAAAACCTGCAGGACAGTGGGTCATCAGGACCAGGGTTGAAGACCTCTGGGCTATTGTACGTATTTTGGACCATCTTCAAACCTGGTTAAAAGTTCTTTAAATCATTATTTAGTCAGTTCCATGTTTCCATTAGTGTTGTTTCCTGCAGACAAACACTGGCAGGAACCATCTGAACCAGGGTGTGATGGATGTGTGACCCCAGTTCTTGGTACCAAACACCCATTACAGAACACTGCAGGAATGTCTGCTAGTGGGGGGGGGGTCTTCTCGCTGGGCAGATAGAAACAGAGTTAATATACTGTTTAAAAAAGCACTGGCAGGAGGGATATTAACACCAGTCATTGTTGAGTAAGTGTGAAAAATGTGTTGTTGTGGGCGGGACCAGAACACATGCAGAAGATCAGCTGGTTGACAGGAAGGGTCCACATGGGAAATATTTTAACCATCCTCAGAGTCCATTTTAAGTTGGATTATCCTGTACCTGGCAGAGGGGGGGGGTATTAAACCTACAACTGTCTCCCACTGATCATTCAATTCAATTTTCAATTCAATTTTATTTATAAAGCCCTAAATCACAACAACGTCGTCTCAGAGGGCTTTACAAAAACATAATCAACTACAGAAATACATGAAAAGTCCCAGGCATCCCCTGTCCTTAGACCCTCCTTCTCGGCAAGAAAAAACTTCCAAACCCAGTGGGAAAAAGAAGAAATCTTGAGGAGAACCACATTGAAGGACAGATCCACTCCCATGGACGGACAGGCTATAGATGAACGTCCATGTATAAATGCAGGAAGGGGGGCTGGTCCAGACAGGCAGGGGCGGTGGTCCGGGGTCACAGGTCAGCACAGGCGAGATACTGCAGATCCTGTCATCCATGGCTCCCGTGCAGGCACTGTCAGGAGAGCCACCACTCCCCCCAGGGGGGGAGGGGGGAAAGGGGACACCAGGTGACTAGTCATGAACAGATTTGGTATGAAAGATATGTTATAAAAATTACAGAAACAGATGTGAGGAAGAGAAAGAGAAGAAAGAACTCAGTGTCTGTACTTCCCCCAGCATTCTAACTCCTAGGGCAGCCTAGACTGAACTGTGACTCATACATCATGTATACATGATATATGAGTCACATAATTTTTAACTAACCTGACCATAGTCTTTCTCAAACAGGAATGTTTTAAGCCTAATTTTAAATGTAGAGACTGTTTCGGCGTTTTTAATATTAAAGGGAAGCTGATTCCATAAGACAGGGGCCTTATAACTAAAGGCTCTAGCTCCTACTGTACTTTTAGAAACCCTAGGAACTTTCAATAAACCTGCATTCTGAGAACGAAGGGTTCTATTTGGTTGGTACGGAACCAGATCATCTTTAAGATAAGAGGGGCCCATACCATTAATGGTTTTATATGTAAGGAGGAGGATTTTAAATTTAATTCTAGACTCAACTGGAAGCCAGTGAAGGGTTTGGAGCACAGGCGTGATGTGTTCTCTTCTATTTGATCCTGTTAATAATCTTGCTGCTGCATTTTGAACCAGTTGAAGCTTTTTAGGGAATATTTAGGACACGCTACAAGTAAGGAGTTACAATAATCTAATCGTGATGTAACAAATGCATGAATTAATTTTTCTGCAGTCGTTTTAGACAGAATATTCCTAATTTTGGCTAATGTTGCGCAGGTGAAAGAAGGCTGTTCTGCAAGTTTGTTTGATATGCATTTTGAATGAAAGATCTGGATCAAATAAAACTCCTAAATTTTTAACTGTGGCACTGGGTGTTACACTTAAGTTGTCCAGAGTAACTATCTCGTTAGTTAGGGAGTCTCTCGCATCTTTAGGACCAATTATAACGACTTCAGTTTTTTCAGGGTTCAGTAAAAGATAATTGGCACTCATCCAAATTTTTATGTCTTGTACACAAGTACTTAGTTTATCTATTTGCCTGGTCTGATCAGGTTTAATCGATAAATATAGCTGTGTGTCATCTGCATAACAATGAAAATTAATGCCATGATTTGTAATGATGTTACCTAAAGGGAGCATATATAGTGTAAACAAAATAGGCCCAAGGACTGACCCTTGAGGAACGCCATAATTAACTCTGGAGGACTGCGATGATTGTTTGTTGATGTGAACAAATTGGTAGCGATTAGATAAATATGATTTAAACCAGCAGAGGGCTGCTCCTCTAATACCTATATCACATTCTAATCTGTGCACTAAGATACTGTGGTCAATGGTGTCAAAGGCTGCACTAAGGTCTAATAACACCAGGACCCATATTAGTCCGATGTCAGCGGCTAATAATAAGTCATTAGTAACTTTAACTAACGCCGTTTCAGTGCTATGATGGGCACGAAAGCCAGACTGAAACTGTTCAAATAAACTATTATCCTGCAGGTATTGGCACAGCTGTTTAACTATTACTCGTTCTAAAACCTTTGACAGGAAGGGCAAATTAGATATAGGCCTATAATTGGCTAAAATGTCAGGATCTAGGGTAGGCTTTTTCAGAATTGGTTTAATAACAGCATATTTAAATGACTGTGGCACATATCCAGTAATTAATGAAGTGTTAATTATATTTAGGACAGTGTTAATAATTAGGGGCAGAATCTCTTTAAAGAGTTTAGTTGTAATTGGATCTAAGAGGCAGGTGGCTGATTTGGAAGACATGATAATAGATATGACATCAGTTTGGTCTACAGTGGTGAAATTATTTAGTGTTACAGAGGGATTTTTAAAAAGGCCTAGGTTTGAAACCACTACTTTTTCTGATCTAATATTTG
>CM035796.1:47552035-47567035 GCA_020466265.1 Siphamia tubifer
TAAGGTCAAAGGTCATGTCATGTTCAGGTATGTGAGTAAGGTCAAAGGTCATGTGATGTTCAGGTATGTGAGTAAGGTCAAAGGTCATGTGATGTTCAGGTATGTGAGTAAGGTCAAAGGTCATGTGATGTTCAGGTATATGAGTAAGGTCAAAGGTCATGTGATGTTCACATTGATAAATTAAAAACAAAAATGTGGGTCAAGAAGTGGGTCAGGTTCATCCTTTTCAAATATATTACTTGCAGTCAGAGTTGTGGGCAGGTTAGTTAAAAAATGGTCGATTGTGCTTCTGTTAAACATGTATAAATGACCCACGCATCACTGATAGGCACTCATCATATATATATAGATATAGATAGATAGATAGATAGATAGATAGATAGATAGATAGATAGATAGATAGATAGATAGATAGATAGATAGATAGATAGATAGATAGATAGATAGATAGATAGATAGATAGATAGATAGATAGATAGATAGATAGATAGATATTTTAAAATAAAATAATTGTAAAAATTAAAAATAAATTATTAAATACAAAAGAAATACAAATAAAAAAATAAAAATGTATGAATAAATACAATAACAATAATTTAAACAATTACATAAATAAAAATAAAATAATAATAAAATAATAATCATAAAAATATAATTACAATTAAAAAAATAAATGAAAAGAAATAATTCAAATGAATGAATCCAGATCCCCACATTAGAGGGACTGAGGTTGTTCTGTAAAGACACTCCATGGAAGAGTCCTGGAACATTTACTCACAGGAAACACACTCAGATCATTCAGTAGAAACTTCTCCACAGTCAGTTTAGTCAGTTTACCCACAGTAATGTTGAACAAATGTGAAAAAATATTGACTTCTGGAATGTGATGGTGACCAGAGTTATGTATATTTGGTTTGAAAACATGAATATAAGTAAAATACATGTTACAGATACGTTTGGAAACTGTGTCGTTGTTCTGAAACACTGGAAAACTTGTTCATTTAAGGAATGAACTGAACTACTGACAAAGATGAGTGAGTTACCTTCAATGTTAAAGGAAAGAAGAATTATTCAACCACATATGGAGGCTTTTTAACTATATATAGAACATGTGTGTGTGTGTGTGTGTGTGTGTGTGTGTGTGTGTGAGAGTGTGTGTGTGTGTGTGTGTGTGTGAGTGTGTGTGTGTGTGTGTGAGTGTGTGTGTGTGTGTGTGAGTGTGTGTGTGTGTGTGTGTGTGTGTGTGAGTGTGTGTGAGTGTGTGTGAGTGTGTGTGAGTGTGTGTGTGTGTGTGTGAGTGTGTGTGTGTGTGTGTGTGTGTGTGTATGTGTGTGTGTGTGTGTGTGTGTGTGTGTGTGTGTGAGTGTGTGTGTGTGTGTGAGTGTGTGTGTGTGTGTGTGTGTGTGTGTGTGTGTGTGAGTGTGTGTGTGTGTGTGTGTGTGTGTGTGTTCAGCAGAGGCTATGTCAATGGTTTAATACATTTAGAGTTGTTTTGTTTTGTTTGTCTTTTGTTGTTGCTGTTTGTTTTTTGTGAGTAGTGTTCATACTGTAAAAAAAACTAAACAAAACAGAGAGCTGAACTCTTATGGGACTATTGTATTTACAGTAATTTAGACGTTTGATTTCATTATGTCTGTGAAAAATACAAATAAAAAAAATTAATACAATAACAATAATTTACAAAATAAAATAAATAAAAACAAATGAAAAAATTCTAAAAATGTTAAATATTATTAAAGTAGAAAAATAAAATATATAAATACAAAAACTATTTAGTAAATAAATAAATGACATTAAATAAATATTTAAAAATATAAATAAATAAAAATACATAACTATTTTTAAAAGACATAAAAATATATATTTTTTCTTTTTTAAAAAGTAAACACATCTTCAATCTTTGAAAAACACCTGTTTCCATCATGCTTTATGGGGACTTCCAGAAAAAAGCAAGTTAATGTATTTATAGGGCCACATTATTCCCATTTTACAAATTGGGACCTTTATTTATATTTAACCGTCATGGGGACCTGAATTTTTGTCCCCATAGTGTCAGAGGTCCCCGTGGTGTAATTGTGCCCCTTTGATGTCCCCATCAAGATAGGAATACAAACACACACACACAGATGTGTCTTGTGGACACATCCAAAAGCAGCCGCATCTGATTAAAAGTAAAAATGGGACAATTGTTAAAGTAACAGATTACTTATTTTAGAAAGTACCGGCGTAACTGATTACTGAATTCACAAAACTAACACGTTAAGCCTAATTTATACACTCTGTTAATTATGGAAACTGACTTTTCATCCTGTTCCATCGTCAGTTTGTCCGTTGGTCCAGAGTTTATCAATCTGGTGAGTTCTGGGCCAAACACAGGAAGTAGAGAGGACGAAGTGTAAAATTTCGGATTCCACCCACAAAGAAGGTTCCCGCTAGGACTGTAAGGTATAAATTCAGCTTAACTCGGGCAAGGAGACGGTGGAAGGTACCAGCAGTCATCCTGAAGTACTGAAAATGTTTCTGCTCATCCATGTGACTCATGGGTAGAACCAACGACACCAACTATCCTCCTTATATTCACTGGACTCACACTCCACCGTCAGTTTTTCTTGCCTCCACAGTAAATACATCTAAATCACAGCTTCAATAGACGCCATTTTCTTGAACCCTCGACAATGTGACTCGTTAGCGCCTCCTAGAGGATTTCAAACACAACATCCATAATACAGACGGAGGCTTAAACACCAGCTACGGGAGAAATGTCAGGAACGGAAAGACGAATTTCATCCAGTTCCTGAAGTTTAAATGAGGCTTAACGCGTTACTGTGTGACGTGTTACCAACAACACTGGACTGAACTAATAAAAAGCCCAAAGACGGGATTAGTACACATTTTTTAATAACATGGCACAATTTACATAACACAAGTTTAAATGAGGAGCATGCTGAAGATTCAGTCGCTTCATTTTTTCTCATTTTTGTACATGATCCTAGAAAGACTTCATTTTTTCCTGTACATAGTAAACAGCAAAAAAGTTTCTCATTTAACAATCTTTTTGCAGTACGCATTGACTAACCACTATGGCTCCGGTGGACTTTTTTTTTAATGTTGGATTAAAAAACACTGCACGACATGATATCACAGAGTTTGAAGCGCACAACTAACCCTTCAGTGGACTACTAAAATAGATCTCTGCTCATTAGAAACAAACTGTCCTTGCTTTTTTTGTCTTTTGATTTTGTAGGTACAACAACTTAGGAAAGCACTTGAATACACTGTTCCACCAACAGAACCTATTTCCAAAACATGTACTTTACACTCGCTGTGCAGGGCCCATGTGCTGTCGCCGTACATCCTCCCCCAGAAAAACGCCGTCCGCTACCAACGGCCGACCAGAAAACACGCTTTACGTTTGTGCTGCTTTGACTGTTGATGCTGAAAATCCTTTGAAACGCAACTGTTCTCAGGATTGTCACCACAATTCACTAGAAATTTTATAAACCAGGCATAGTTTCGAGAACTGTTCCGCAAAGCGCCGGTGAGGCTGCAGGTTTTCCGACCAACCAACCAAGAGTTCACATCCATGTAAAAAAAAAAAAGTACTTTTACTTTTTATTTCATTACAATTGAGAAGTTGTACTTTTTACTTTTACTTCAGTAAAGGAGTTGAATCTACGATGTATTAGGGCCACATGTGAAGAAAAAACTATTTTTGATATGACGAGATTAAAGTCGAAATTTCAACATTAATCTTGAAATGTCGAGAATAAAGTTTAACTCAAATGTCGACTTTAATGTCGTCATTTTGGAGACAGATCAACCGCTCCGTAGCTGCAGGGTCTGTGTAACTTTTGATAGTTTAATATTTATAGACTTAAGTCTAGACGTTCTTCCACGTTTTCTTTGAACCAGCATCAATCAACCATCATATGAAGATGTCAGGGTCAAATTAATGACTTTATAGTTTCCATCGGTGGTAGCAGCTACGGAACAGTTGATCTCTCTCCAAAATGATGACATTAAAGTCGACATTTGATTTCAACTTAATTCTTGACATTTTGAGATATGTGTCACAATGAAAATATTTTTGTCTTCTCGTGGCGCTAACATTCTGTCGTAACTGCAGGTTTTCGTTCCAACCAACCAACTGTTCACATTCATGTCAAAAAAGCAGTTTTACTTTTTATTTCATTACAATTGAGAAGTTGTACTTTTTTACTTTTACTTCAGTAACGGAGTTGAATCATATACGAGTATTTTTTTACATCACAGTAGTTGTACTTCTACTGAAGTACAGAATGTGAGTACTTTTACCACCTCTGGCTAAACCCTGCCCGGTTCAGTTAAAGCTCACGTCGGTCGTCATGTCGGTAGAGGTCGGGGTTTTGGGGAGAACATATGGAAGAACTATTTAGTCAAACATATTTTAATGTCAGGACATCGTGCTCCACAGGAATGATAACATTTCCAAGCGCAAAGAAATATATTTGTGAATTGTGAATCGAAATTTGCAGGGCTCTAGAGTGTGACCAATTTGGTCACACATGCAACCTAATTTCTCAAAAAAGTGCGACTAAAAAAATTAGAGGTTGCGACCTGACCTGACTGACCCCAGATGTTTGGATGCTCCTCATGTCTGCTCTCATCTTCCATCTGGGAAAGCACCGTTAGTTAAGGCGGGGCTGTCAATCAAAATCATTGGCCCTGATTGGAGAAACCAGGTGTCTGTCATTTTGAATGACGTACTTCTTCAACCAATCACATTAAAGCAGCATGTAACGTAGATGATAGAAGTAGAAGCTCTTATCATACCTGGTTGGTAGAAGAACCATAACATCCTTAACACCAATAAATTATTTCAAAACTGTTCTGTTCATCTTCTAAGCATCAATATGTGCTAGTTTCAACAACACCATTGAAATTGCAGAATCGAACTTCAGTTCAGTCTCCTCCATGCTAGTCGCCATGTTTTCTAAAGCTACTGTGTGGAGAGACTCCATCATAAGTGGCTGTGGCTCAGTTGGTAGAGTGGGTCCCACAATGACCGAGAGGTTGGCGGTTCGCGTGCTCTGGGTGTCCACATGTCGAAGTGTCCTTGGGCAAGACACTGAACCCGGACTTAGGCCCCCAGTAGGACTGACCTATGACCTATGTATGAGTGTGTGTGAATGGGTGAATGTGAGGCTAATGTAAAGCGCTTTGAACCATGAAGGTGGAAAAGCAGAACATTTAACTGTTAAAATCATGCCCAGTCATCCTGATTGGTCGGCCCATGATTGGTCCGTAGACAACAGAATGTCTACGGTGGTTTACCAGACCCTTGTTTGAGCTCACGAAACTGAGCGGAAACAAACGAGGGTCGCCAAAGATGATGGTTCGTTCAAATATTTGGACTAAATAGTTGTTCCATTAGAATACGGACGTTTCCGTTGTCAGTACACAGTCAGTTGTGGTGTGAAGGCCAGCTTTCAGAAAGGGAGCGCAGATATTTGTTGCATAGTTGAATATGGGGGTCTCTGGTGTAACCATAATCAGCTGTTTCAACTGAAACGACTAGAAAAGAAACCATAGCAAAAAGCACATTCTGAATCACCGCCTGGGACTCCTCTATTTACATTTGTTCAAAGTAAAGCTTTCAAAACATTCTTTTGCATATTTGTACCATACAGAGTGAGCACAGCGACTGTACATGTTTATCTACACACTGTTCCAAACACCTGTACACTCTACGCACCCTCGTGTGACGCTTTACGAGAGAAAGAATGAATGCACTGTTCAGCCACATTCTGTAATAAACCTCCAAAATGTAATAAACTTTTTCATTTCATTTTGTAATAAACTGCTCCAACACATGTTATAATAAATGTTTCTTCATTATATCATAATTTATTCCATTTTCAGCAGCAGGTGCTTTGGTGGTGACATTAAAACTAAAGGAAACATTCAGAGTGGTTTATGTCTGGTGGTAATTACACATATTAGACATTAGAACAATTTTAAATGATAGATATATTTAGTAAATATAAATGTTGTTTGTTGAACCTTTTGAGTTAATTTCATATTAGTTTAAATGAATGTTAGTGGATAAATGACTCTGTAAACAAACACACACTGACGTTGTTTAAGGTACAACTTATATTCATTGGTTCATTATTATTTTAAATTGTCCACAAGTGCATGTGTTTGTTGTATTTATTGTTGTTGATGTTTATTCTTGATGTGGTTTTGGTTCCGATTAAACAAATCTGGATTTTATAGAATATTCTGTTAATTCAACCTTTAATAGTTAGTGTACTGATACTAATAATAGAACTAGCTTTTACAAATACTTTAAAGTCAAATAAAAATACAAATAACAAACAAATAAACTATGCTTTAGAATTGTTATTACGTAATGAACCATGTTATTATATTTTCTATGGAATAAAAAAGTTTCAAATGCATTTTGTAATAATCTTCTCAAAATGTCAAAATCATGATATGAAAAAAAGACAAATATAAATGCCCTCAAAAGGTTGAACAAACAAACAACATTTATATTTATTAAATATATCTATCATTTCAAATCATCCTAATGTCTAATATGTGTAATTACCCCCAGACATAAACCACTCTGAATGTTTCCTTTAGTTTTAATGTCACCACCAAAGCACCTGCTGCTGAAAATGGAATAAATTATTATATAATGAAGAAACATTTATTATAACATGTGTTGGAGCAGTTTATTACAAAATAAAATGAAAAAGTTATGATATTTTGGACGTTTATTACAGAATGCAGCTGAACACGCACACAAAAAGCTGCAGCAAACTGAAAAAAAAACCTTTGTAAAACTTTCTTTTTTTTTCGTTTGATGATTCTTGTCCGTTTGCAGTTTTATACAAAAACATCGGATGGCGTGGGACAGACTCCGCCCACAGAACGTATTCACAGCTATGTTACATCGTTGTCTTGCTTTGCCCAAAGTTAAGTTAAGTGCTGGGGGAGTTTTTAAGAAGTGATTGAGGCACAGCGACTCTGACGCTGAGGCTCCGCTCACCGCGCCTCGATGTCTTTGTGGGCGGGTCTGTCTCTAATGTCTGTGGCGAGGGGTGTAGTCCGTCTGGGCGAGCCGGGGCGGGCGCCCAGTGTGGGGATGAGAGGAGGCGGGGCACTCAGAGAAGCTGTGGGGGGCGTTTTGTTCAGAATACCGTTCTGGTGGGCGGTGACGGCTGCTGCTGCCGCCGCCGCAGCTGCTGCCGCCGCCGCTGATGGGCTCACCCTGGAGTAGTGCATGCTGGGAAGTCCAGGAGCCATGAGGCCCTGGGCGGGATGTGGCAGGTGTCCGTCAAGGGCGGGGTGGTGCATGGCGGGATGGAGGCGCCCGTGCTCGTAGTCCTCTCTGAGCATGTTGAGGCGGTCGCGCTCCTCCAACTGAGCGCGCTCCTGCTCCCTCCTCTGCTCCAGAGCCAGAGGGTGGATGTGGTCGCGGTTAAAGTCGTGCGGCTCGCGGTCCCTGTACGAACGCTCCGCCTCGTAAAGGCGTGGTGCCGCCAACCGGTGCAGAGGGTCATTCCTCAGCAGCAGGTCCCTGGCCAGAGGGTCCCGTCTGTGGATGTCCAAGCCCCGGTAAGGGTCCCGCATGGGGTCCCAGTGGAAGGCAGGGTAGGGGAAGCGGTCGGCGCCTGGGATGGGGCTGATGCCCATGAAGGGCGCTACCACTCGAGTTCTCTCCAGACCGCTGATGCTGTTGATGGGATGGACGCCGGGCATACCCATGGGCACCGGCATGGAGGAGGGTGGGTGAAGGTTGGCAGGAGGCGGGTGCAGGTTGGGGTTGGGGGTGGACGGCGCCTGGGTGGGTTGCTCCGCCGGCCGCTCGGGTGTGCCGTCCTGCTCCTCCTTCCGCTCCTCCTTCACCTTGATCTCGTTGTTTTTCTTCTGGTGCTCGTATGACGACAGCTCGCCTTTCTTCTCCAGGACGTCCCGGCTCAGGCCGCCGTTGGGACGCTCCAAGCTCGTCTGCCGGATGTAGGGCGAAGTCGTCCCCCGGTTGGACGCCTTGTCCTCGGACACGCGGCCGTCGTGGATGATGGGCGTGTCCTGGTTGTCTTTGAGCTTGTGGTCGTCCGTGCCGCAGTCCTTCCACGTGTCCGGGTGTTCCCTCTCACGGTCTTTGGCTTTAGGGTCCTTGTCCCTGGCGGGTTCACCGGGGGTGGAGGGGAGGTGGTTCCGGTGGTGCTCAGGAGGCCGGCTGTGCCCCAGAAGGCTGATGGGGACCGGGGACGGATGGCTCGGGTGACGCTTTTCTACAGAGTCCCTGAAAAAAAAACGGAAACAAAAAGCAGGAGACGATTCCATCAAACCACAGAAAAATGTCCGGAATTAAAGGAAAAAGAAAATTCAACCAAAGTCAAGTGTTTTCTGTTTTCAGTCGTTTAGGATCAAGATAATCCAAAGAATTAATTCTTAGAAATTGTATTCCAAATTATGTATAATTTAAATTACAGTCGTCAAAACTAAAATATCACATTTCCTGCACTGTAAGTGGAGTCAAAATCACGATAAAAAGATCCTAATAAATAATAACAAATTAAAAAGGCAAATACATTTAAAGAATAACTAAACAATAAATAAATACATAAAAGTAATAATAAATAAATAAATAATAAAAAAGTCAAATAAAATGAAATAATAAATACACAAAATTAAAACTAATAAAAAACATAATAAATTAAATCATTAAATCAAAGATAAATCATCAATCAATTAATCAAACTTTATTTCTAAAGCACTTTTCATACATTGTGCATGTAGCACAAAGTTCTTTACATCAGACCCCCCCCCCATTATCCCGCAATTGTTGGACAAGTTAAAGGATTTACAGTTAAAAAGAATAGAATAAATATATCATTAAATAATAGTAATAAAATAAAGTTAATACATAAAACAGCAGAATGAAATAATGTTAAGATAAAAATGTAACTAAACACTAAGTTAAAAAGGCAGGTTTTCAGTTGACCCTTAAAAATATGAACCCTGTCAGTGGACCTCAGATCCTCAGGTCGACTGTTCCATAGTTTTGGGAAATAAAAACTGAATGAGGCCTCACCATGTGTTTTAGTGGCAACTCTACGGACAATTAAAAGCTTTTACTGCCTGAGGACCTGAGGGTCCGAGGGGGCTCATATGTTAAAAGTAGATCCGATAAATAAACATGGCCACTCTTAAAAACTAATAAAAGCACTTTAAAATCATGTATGAATAAATAAATAAGTAAAAGAACATGATTAAATAAAAAATAAGTAAATAGGCTAATAAATAAATACATAAAAATGTAATTAAAAATATTTAATAAATAAAATAATAAATAAAAAGATGTTTTAGAGCCAGTACTGACATCTGCAGTAAAACAACACTGTTTAAGTGAAAGTGAAACCTGTTGCCATGGTAACCGCTTTCACTTTCCGCGTGTCCTTTTACCTGTCCTTGTCGTCTTTGCCGACCATAGAGTCCCGTTTGTCGGAGTCCCGGTCCCTCTCGTGCGAGCTGACGGAGGCGCTGCGCTCTGAGTCCCCGGGCTTCAGCCAGGGCGGCGGCGTGGGGAAGGACGGCGGCGTACGGTGCAGGCGGTTCCACGGCTCCTGGTGACCACCGCCGGTACCGCCGCTGGTGAAGTGCTGCTGAGGGTTGGGTCCGTCTTTATGTCCGAACATGGAGTTGGCCGCTGTTAGGGATTCAACACGTGGAAAAACAAACACAGAGGACCCAAGTTAAATGCGTATCTGGACAGAATGTTCTGGAATTTTAGACCCATGGAAGTTACACTTATCTACAGTTAATAATAACATCTGTTCATTTGACACATGTTAGGTCAGTTTATGTTTGTTCATTTTAATCCTTCCATCTACACATCTGTCAATCTAATTATTTTATCTTTTTTGCCTATTTTGTTAAATTTTGTATAAATTTTTGCTCATTTTTCATGAATTTTGCTTCTTATTTTGTCATTTTTTTCTGTTCTATCTATCTATCTATCTATCTATCTATCTATCTATCTATCTATCTATCTATCTATCTATCTATCTATCTATCTATCTATCTATCTATCTATCTATTTGACAAATTTTATCTCTGTCCATCCATCCGTCCATCCATCTATCATCCACCCATCAGTAGACCATCATCTGCATACAGTCGGACTCCTTCATGGAGTTGAAACTCACTTAGTGCAGGGTTTCCCAGTCCACCAAAGGCTGAAGAGCTGAGGGAGCCCAGTCCTCCAAAGGAAGTGGGTCTGCCGAAAGGTTCTGGAACAACACCAGCACACATCCACGTTTAGATCAAACATGTGGTTCACTAACGGTCAAGGATTCACAAGCATTTTAGTTCATGGTCCACATACAGATCAGGACCACGTCAAGTGTGTGTGTGTATGTGTGTTCTTGTATTCCCATCTTCATGGGGACATTGATATGTTTACAGGGTTACACCATGGGGACCAAGATTCAGGTCCCCACAATGGTTGAATATCAATGTACTGTAGTTAGCTAACTGCATAGTTACATATTTAGGGTGCTTTCACGCACTAAACGACCCATTCGAACCAAAAGCTCTTGGTTCGGTTCGTTTTCGTTGGTGTGAAAGCATCAATCGCACTCTGGTGCGCACTAAATCAAGTGGACCGAGACCTCCAAAAAGAGGTGGTCTCGGTCTGTTTGACACCGCACCAAATGCCAAGCTTTGGTGCGGTCCCTTTGGTGTGAACGCGAACTCGGTTCCAAACCATCGACCTTTGGTCAAAACTACCTGTTGTTCGTGGCATAGTTAGCATGACCACATTCCTGTAAATAGCGAGTCTCCTCAGCGTGAAATGACACGCTGTGCATCTTCGGCGACTCCAACGCATAAGCACGTTGTTCTCCAGACGCAGCCTTGATTCACTTGCAAATTGGATATTTTGTTAGAAATGTTAAATACAGAGAAAATAATAAACAACTATCAGAGCAAGTACCAATGTGTGAATGTGTCGCTACATTTTGGGTCAAAATTGGCGTTTATTTCTACCAGTAGATAAATGAAACGTCAATCAAACCAACTTTGGTTCGTTTGCTGGTGTGAAAGCGGACCACATTGGAATCTTTATAAACATAGTAAGAATTTCACTGGTTAGTGCGGAGCAAATAATCAAACTAGTGGTGTGAAAGCACCCTTAGTCTTCCATCGTGGACCACGTCCAGCACAAGTCCTATCGAGTCTGCTGTGATAGTTAGGGGAGTCTGCCCTTTGACCTCTAATTTGACCCCTGAACATGCACGAAAACTTACCAAAGTTTGAAAACACTTCAGAAGTGTGAAAAATTGTGAGTATATATAGTTTCGTAAAAGTCGGTAAAGAAATGTGTCTACAGCGCCACCTAGAAAAGTGACATTTGTATTTGGCCAGATCACGCCCTAGTGAAGTTAGAGCTACGAAAATCAATACACATGTTCATCATATGATGAACAAAAAAACCTTATGATGGCCACGCCCATAAACCAACAGGAAGTCCGCCATCTTGGATGGAAAAAATTTTGAGTCGTTTTCGCTGTCATTGGAATTTTTCTATCTCCTCCTTGGCCGTTGGGCCAAACGAGTTTAAAATCAGTGAACATGATCTAGACAAGTGGGACATCAAAAGTTATCCAATTTGTTTTTGAAAAGTTGCATCGTTTTGTGCAACAATGTCACAAATTTTGCGAAGTTTTCAGGAAAAATTACCACTACATAAATTGTTTCAGCTCGGACATACGAACACGGATTTGGATCAAATTTGACACAGACGTCTATCTCCCAGGTCTACATCCATTTAACTAAAAACATTCTAATTCTGTACTACAGCGCCCCCTACAGATTTGCCAAATTCACTGTTAGTAAAATGTCCTTAGATCGGACATACGAACACTGATTTGGCTCAAATTTGACTCAGTGGTCAGTCTCACAGTTCTACACCCATTCAACACGTAACATTTCTAATAAGTCACTCTATAGCGCCCCCTACTTATTTACACTAAAGCGTACGTTTCTGGCAGAATATCGCTTCCCGCCCACGGTACCACGTCACCCCACAATCGACTGTAGCGCTGGGAGGCGGTTGCCAGGGATGGCAAAGGCCTTTGAGACTTTTCGGTTTTAATTTTCTTTTTTAATTATGTGTATTTTTTTCTCACGTCGCGCCTCGCCTGCTGTCTTCTGGCGCCCCTCAGGGGAAGCCCCGCCCCCCAGGGTAGAACCCCATCACTATTTCTGGGTTCTTTGATGATTCTTCAGTTGATGTGTTTGAGTCAGAACCTGAACTGGGTTTTTAAAAAGTCCAGAAACTTCTGCAGATGTTTGTACCTAAGTGAGATGCTGGGGTCAGGAAGTTTCCAGGATGGTGTGGGGCGTGTCCGAAGGGTCCTGCTGATGGGTGGGTGGGGCCTGAGGAGGAAGAGGAGGAGCATGATGAAGGTCAGCTGCTGCACAATAGCATTAGTTAAAACCATTCTTGCATTTTTACATTTTATTATTATTATTATTATTATTATTATTATTATTATTATTATTATTATTATTATTATTTTATTTTCATGAATTAATTTATTCATGTTTGTTAAATGTTTTTTAACAATTTTTTAAACTCTATATTAAAATCTAGTTTTCATTAATCGTAATTAATTAAATAATTTATTTTCAAAAAATGTGGATTAAAATATGCAGTTTTAAAATTTTTATATTTTTCCCTTTATTCTTATTTAATTCAAATTAATTAATGAATTATTATTATTATTTAAATTATTTTAATAAAATCTTTTAATTTATTTAAAATGTTCTTCCTTATTATTATTATTATTATTATTATTATTATTATTATTAGTTGAAATCAGCAGTTTTCATTATTTGTCATTTGTTCACATCATCATCATCATCATCATCATCATCATCATCATCATCATCATCATCATCATCATCATCATCATCATCATCATCATCATCATCGTCCAGACCTGAATATGGAGCCTAAGTGACGCGATTCTATTTCCGGTCAATTTCTGGGCCATTGGACCTAAGTGCCATAAAAAAATGAACGCGAGTCAATGGAGGGATAAAAGTAATTTTCTGGTCCCGTTTGAAATGTGCTACGGTTTTCACATATGATGTGTGTGAATTTTAAAGATACATTTTCACATTGATAAAGCACTGACTTTGGACAGGCATCAAAAGTTACGTTAGGTTTTATGTCAGAGTAAGTAATGGACTACAACGTTCGTCTCACAAATATGACGTCATCACCAAGCTTCACCATCAAACTCTTTGAAAATGGCTGTGACTTTGGCGAGCTTCACGTCTGACGACGTCTGATATGTAGTCCAAACAGAGTCCAAATAATGACATATTTTTACACCATAATAAATCACAAAACACGTATCAAAGAAACTCCAAACGCACATCATTGGTTATGATTTTAATTAAAGTACAGCAAATGTGTGATTCAGGACATAAAGTAAAGTGGAGCAGAAAATAATTATTTTATCCTCATCCACTCTCATGTTACATTTTTACAAACTTAGGCCCAATGGACCGACCTGGAAGGGGCGGAGACTTAGGCTCCATATATATGTTCCTCCTCTCGCTCTGAGCGGAGGGGATCTATGGCCCCCGTTGCCATGGTGATCCATCAGAGCATCGAGCAGCGCTCACCTGCGGCAGAGAAGAGCGTGGCGGGGCGGGCCAAGTCGCCATGGTGATGGATGGCACCAAACAAACTGGGACCTGGAGGTCGACTGAGGAACTCTGGCTTCAGCCCAAAGTCTAACTTATGAGGATCGACCTGCATCTGCTGCTGGAGGACCAGAAAACCACAGAAGAAGAACGTCAATACGACACTGTAAAAATATACTGTTAAAAATATACACTTAAAAACACTGTAAAAATATACTGTTAAAAACACTGTAAAAATACCAGAAAACCACAGAAGAAGAACGTCAATATGACACTGTAAAAATATACTGTTAAAAATATACACTTAAAAAGACTGTAACAATATACTGTTAAAAACACTGTAAAAATACCAGAAAACCACAGAAGGTCAATACGACACTGTAAAAATATACCGTTACAAACACTGTCAAAAATATACTGTTAAAATATACTGTTAAAAACACTGTAAAAATATACTATTAAAAATATACTGTTAAAAACACTGTAAAAATATACTGTTAAAAACACTGTTAAAAAATACCAGAAAACCACAGAAGAAGAACGTCACTACGACACTGTAAAAATATACTGTTAAAAACACTGTTTAAAATATACTGTTAAAAACACTGTAAAATATACTGTTAAAAATACCAGAAAACCACAGAAAACGTCAATACGACACTGTAAAAATATACTGTTAAAAACACTGTAAAAATATACTGTTGAAAACACTAAAAATACCAGAAAACCACAGAAGAACGTGAATATGACACTGTAAAAATATACTGTTAAAAACACTGTCAAAAATATAATGTTAAAAATATACAGTTAAAAACACTGTGAAAATATACTGTTAAAAATATACAGTTAAAAACACTGTAAAACATATTGTTAAAAACGCTAAAAATACACTGTTAAAAATGCCAGAAAACCACAGAACGTCATCACGACACAAAAAAATTACTGTTAAAATATACTGTTAAAAACACTGTAAAAATATGCTGTTAAAAACAAAAATATACTGTTAAAAACACTGTAAAAAATACTGTTAAAATATACTGGTAAAAACAAAAAAATACTGTTAAAAACACTGTAAAAATATATACTGTTAAAAACACTGTCAAAATATACTGTAAAAAATCCAGTTAAAAACACTGTCACTGTACAGTTAAAAATATACAGTTATAAACATTGTAAAAAATATACTGTTAAAAATATACTGTTAAAAACACAAAAAATATACAGTTAAAACACTGTAAAAATATACTGTTAAAATTTAAAAAATATACTGTTGAAACACCG
>CM035796.1:47574535-47599535 GCA_020466265.1 Siphamia tubifer
ACTGACACTGACACTGATACTGACGACTGACACTGACACTGACGACTGACACTGACACTGACACTGACACTGACACTGACACTGACACTGACACTGACACTGGCACTGATACTGACGACTGACACTGACACTGACACTGATACTGACGACTGACACTGACACTGACGACTGACACTGACACTGACACCGATACCGATACCGACACTGACACTGACACTGACGACTGACACTGACACTGACACTGACGACTGACACTGACACTGGCACTGATACTGACGACTGACACTGACACTGACACTGACACTGACACTGACACTGGCACTGGCACTGACACTGACACTGATACTGACGACTGACACTGACACTGACGACTGACACTGACACTGACACTGACACTGACACTGGCACTGATACTGACGACTGACACTGACACTGACACTGATACTGACGACTGACACTGACACTGACGACTGACACTGACACTGACACCGATACTGACACTGACACTGATACTGACGACTGACACTGACGACTGACACTGACACTGACGACTGACACTGATACTGATACTGATACTGATACTGATACTGATACTGATACTGACACTGACGACTGACACTGACACTGACGACTGACGCTGACACTGACACTGACACTGACACTGACACTGGCACTGACACTGGCACTGACACTGACACTGATACTGACGACTGACACTGACACTGACGACTGACACTGACACTGATACTGATACTGACGACTGACGACTGACGACTGACACTGACACTGACACTGACACTGGCACTGACACTGACACTGATACTGACGACTGACACTGACACTGACACTGACGACTGACACTGACACTGACACTGACACTGACACTGACACTGACACTGATACTGACGACTGACACTGACGACTGACACTGACGACTGACACTGACACTGACACTGATACTGACACTGACACTGACACTGACACTGACACTGATACTGACGACTGACACTGACGACTGACACTGACGACTGACACTGACACTGACACTGATACTGACGACTGACACTGACACTGACACTGACACTGACACTGACACTGACACTGGCACTGACACTGACACTGACACTGGCACTGACACTGACACTGATACTGACGACTGACACTGACACTGACACTGACGACTGACACTGACACTGACGACTGACACTGACACTGACACTGACACTGACACTGGCACTGACACTGACACTGAAGACTGACACTGACACTGACACTGACACTGATACTGACGACTGACACTGATGACTGACACTGACACTGACACTGACACTGATACTGACGACTGACACTGACACTGACACTGACACTGATACTGACGACTGACACTGACACTGACGACTGACACTGACACTGACACCGATACTGACACTGACACTGATACTGACACTGACGACTGACACTGACACTGACGACTGACGCTGACACTGACACCGATACCGATACCGACACTGACACTGACACTGATACTGACGACTGACACTGACACTGACACTGACGACTGACACTGACACTGGCACTGATACTGACGACTGACACTGACACTGACACTGACACTGACACTGACACTGGCACTGGCACTGACACTGACACTGATACTGACGACTGACACTGACACTGACGACTGACACTGACACTGACACTGACACTGACACTGACACTGACACTGGCACTGATACTGACGACTGACACTGACACTGACACTGACACTGATACTGACGACTGACACTGACACTGACGACTGACACTGACACTGACACCGATACTGACACTGACACTGATACTGACGACTGACACTGACGACTGACACTGACACTGACGACTGACACTGACACTGATACTGATACTGATACTGATACTGATACTGATACTGACACTGACGACTGACACTGACACTGACGACTGACGCTGACACTGACACCGATACCGATACCGACACTGACACTGACACTGATACTGACGACTGACACTGACACTGACGACTGACACTGACACTGACACTGACACTGACACTGACACCGATACTGATACCGACACTGACACTGACACTGACACTGATACTGACGACTGACACTGACACTGACACCGATACTGACACTGACACTGACACTGACACTGACACTGACACTGACACTGCTACTGCTGCTGGTTGTTGTTGTTTTTAAAAAACTCAGTTTGTCTTTTTTTCACTTTTATTGGGGTGTTTTTTTTTAAAAAGAAAAACAGCCACATCCTTCTGGAGTCATTCACACACGACACTGACACATTATAAATATGACACACACACAATAATAATAATAATAATAATAATAATAATAATAATAATAATAATAATAATAATAATAATAATAATAATAATAATAATAATAATAATAATAATAAACATCTTTTTTCTACATAATTCTTTGGGGGGGATATAGAAATTTAAAAAATAAAATAGGTTTAAAACATTTTAAAATAACAATTACAAATAAATACAAAAAATATAAAAAAGGAATTTCATAAATGTATAATTAGGGGGAGAAATATTAAAATATATAAAATAATAAAATTAACAAAAATTCAAAATTAAAAAATCTTTTGTAAAGAAATATTTAAAAAATATAAAAATTATTATAAAATGAATACATTCACAAAATAATAATAAAAAAAATAGTAAAGATATTTTTTGTAAATAAAACGTTTTTTGGGGAAAATATATAAAATTATAAAAATAATAAAATAGATTAAGAAAAATTACAATGAAAATTACATGAATAAATAACATTTAAAATTATAATAATAAAGTAAACATCTTTTTTTGTAAATAAATCATTTTTATTTATTTAAAATAAAAAATAAAAAATAAAATAAAAAATAAAATAAAATAAAATAAAATAAAATAAAATCGTTAAAAAAAAATAGTATAAAAATAAACATATTTTGCTGTAAATAAATAATTTTGGGGGAAAATATTTAAAATATCTAATAAAATTATGATCAATGTAAAAAAAAAATTAAAATTTTTTTTTTACAATGAATAATAAATAAATAATTAAGACGTAAACACATCTTCAAATCTTTGAAAAATACATGTTTGGCTTTGCACCTGTTTCGAACATGCTTCATGGGGACTTTATGTTTAAATATATTTCTAGGGCTACATCAGTTTCATAAATTTCTGCAATTCACACAGATTTCTATTTTACTAGTGGGGACCTAATTTATGTGTAACCTTCATGAAGACCTAAATTTTGGTCCCCATGGTGTGAGTGGGTAAACAGATCAATGTCCCCATAAAGATAGGAAACACACACACACACACACACACACACACACACACGATGGTAAAGCAACACACGTGCAGAAGCAGAAAAAGACACGAGGAAAAAACTCACACTGTGTCGGTAGAAGGGATCGACTTTAGTTGGATATTTGTCAAACTGTAGAAGAAATAAAACACAACTAAGTACAAACTCACACACACACACACACACACATACTCGTTTCCATGTCTCATGAGGACCAAGTTTGTAATCAAGACATTGAGTAGTCTTACTTAAAAAAACACAACTTCAAACCTTCAAAAAGTACATGTTTCACTTTTTCTTCATGCTTTATGGGGACTTCGGAATTTTTTTTTCTTAATGTAATGTATTTTCTTAATAAAAACAATTTATATATATATATATATATATATATATATATATATATATATATATATATATATATATATATATATATATATATATATATATATAAATATATAAATAACAACATAATACATAAAAATACTGTTAAAAAATACATGTTTCACTTTACACCTGTTTCCCTCATGCTTCATGGGGACTTCTGGGAAAAAAATGAATTAATGTATTTATAGGGCCACATCATTTCTATCTTACTAGTGGGGACCTTTATTTATATTTAAGCCTCATGGGGACCTGGATTTTGGTCCCCATGGTGTGACTGTGTAAATATATCAATGTCCCCATAAATATAGGAATACACACTCACACACACACACACACTCGTTTCCATGTCTCATGAGGACCACGTTTGTCATCAATTGCCATTGGACAATGAGTGTAAACATATTGTTTTAAATAAAATAAATTAAAAAGAATGTTTTTTTAAATATATGTAAATAACTAAAAATTTAAAATATATAGTAATTGCAGAATGAGAAGCTCCGCCCCTTTCCCTGTTTTCATCCTGTCTCTCATGCTGATGATCATAGACATGTGTAACCAAGGTAACCAGTGTGTCTGCTGTGGGTTCCAGTCAGTGGTCTACTTCAGGCTCAGGGCCGTAAACAGGCTTTTTATGGCCTCGTTAGCGGTCGGCGTTCACTGCCGCTGCCGTGCCTTTGAGCAACTGTCAGAGCTCCACAGCAGTTACTGCAACGCTCTGTTTGTTCAACTCTGAGGTGGTACCCCCCCCCCCCAGATGATGTCATTCCACTCACAACACATGCAAAGAATTATGGGTATTATGGGATGGATCTGGTTCCAACGCACTCATAAAGTTATGGCCAAAAAAGACTGGATCCATGTCTGGAGTCCAGGATAAAGCCAAAGACAACAGCAGAAAGGCATTCTGGGAAAAAAAAAGGCACGACTTGGGTGTGGACGGACTCACAGACTTGACTGACAGGACCCTGTAGATATATCTGATCATTTTGACTTCTGCATCATGAATCGCATGTATGAAAAAAACTAACTAACTAAAGAACGAACCATTCATTGACACAGTGCCCCCCCCCTCCGTCACCCAGGCATCATGCAATACTGAAGTCCACTACCCCCCCCCTACACACACACACACACACACAGAGTTGTGTTCTACTTATCCTCACATTTCTGGCAGGGGTACGCACCATGGGCGGTGCTGGGGTGGGCATGATGGCGTGGGGGAAGGGCGTGAAGGTGTGCTGGTGCGTGTGCTGGTGCGTGTGTTGGTGCTGATGCTGGTGTTGGTGTTGGTGCTGGTGCTGGTGGAACTCAGTGCGCAGGTAAGGGGGCGGGCCCAGCGAGGCGCCGCGGTCGGCGCTCTGCGACGCCAAGAAACGGGTATTTAGCTCCTGACGCAAAAGGTCTTGTTCTGGAGGAAGAAAAGAAGGAAAAAAGAGGAAGAAAATCAATACGAGATTAAAAAGGTTCAACTGAAAAGAAAAAGTTAAAGCTGTAAGTTGTCATTTTCATCATTATATAAACATATCATCCTATAACTAAATAAATACTTAAGATGAAATAACATATATAACCCAAGGATGGGGGTCAAAAATAAAGCTAAAATTATGACATAAAAAATCATATAATCATATAAAATATACATATATCTAATGTGCGTCAGATACAATGATCCATTTGAGTAAAGGTCAAAGGTCACAATTAACTAAAAGGTCAAAATCACATCAGTTCTAACTCAAGAACAGAGGGTCACAGAACTTTCAGATTGGTACCAAACGATGCAGAATGAAGATTTATACAATTCTCATAGTTAGTCTCATCACCTACGATCAATAGTTTTTTAGATCTCTGGAGGTCAAAGGTGACATGTGTCCAAATTAACTTATTTTTGGTGAATGATACACAGTTTCTGGAGAGTTTACATTCAAACTCTAATGGGGGGTGCAGTTCTTTGCCCTGCCCACTTGAAGGCACTGTGGGTGCATGCGTTACCTGAGTATGCACTCCCAGCAGCAGGATGTCCGGGTACTGGCAGGGCGCTCGACGTCAGCGGCGGCGGTGGAGGCAGAGCCGCAGGAGGAGCGAACATATTGGGGTGATGTGGATGTGGCGAGGACTGCAAGGCAGGGGGGAAGCTGTGGGGGGCGCTCTGGTTGGCCGCTAACGGCAGCGGGAAGGCGGAGCCAGCTGCAGCGGCCGCCGCCGGAGGAGGCGGGTAGTGGGGGAGGTGTAAGGGGGGGGGCGGGGGGCCCGTGGGGCTTGGAGCCAGGGGTGCTGCTCCTGCTGCTGCTGCGGAGAAAAAAACATGAAGGATTAAAGTTAAAACTGGTGAAGAAGAACCAGGACCAGAACCAAAGAAGAACCAAAGAACAACAGGACCAGAACCAAAGAAGAACCAGGACCAGAACCAAAGAAGAACCAAAGAACAACAGGACCAGAACCAAAGAAGAACAGGACCAGAAACAAAGAAGAACCAAAGAACAACAGGACCAGAATCAAAGAAGAACCACAGAAGAACATGACCAGAAACGAAGAAGAACCAGGACCAGGACCAAAGAAGAACTGAAGAAGAACCAGGACCAGAACCAAAGAAGAAACAGGACAAGAACCAAAGAAGAACCAAAGAAGAACAGGACCAGGACCAAAGAAGAACCAGGACCAGAACCAAAGAAGAACCAGAACCAAAGAAGAACCAAAGAAGAACCAGGACCAAAGAAGAACTGAAGAAGAACCAGGACCAGAACCAAAGAATAGCCAGGACCAGAACCAAAGGAGAACCAAAGAAGAACCAGGACCAGGATCTATCCATGTGCATAAAAATGGCCGCCAGGTGAATAAAAGGAGAATTGGTTCTTTATATGGAACATAAAAAACACAACCCTGTTCTGCTATAGAATATTTACATGTGCACCACGGTCAGAACATTTGAGAACCGGACCACTGAGGCTGATCTGTCATCAGATCTGTGCAGACCTGACCCTCCTCCACAGTCTGTTCTCTGTTCATTTACCACTGGTTTCGTGGAAGCCGTTCAGTTCAACAGCAGCTCTGCCTCGGAGGCTGTGAGGACTTGGCCGGGGTGTCGTGTCCCGGTGCCAATGGGCCCTGGCACCCACCGCTGCTGATGACGGCGGGGGGGCGCAGCAAAGACCAAACACTGCAAATGAGCTTTAAAGCTTAATTTATACGTCTGAAACCAGAGGAAACCCGTCTTTCCGTTCCTGTCGTTGCTCCCAGAGCTGGTGTTTATGTATTATGGATGTTGTGTTTGACATCCTCTGGGGGGCGCTAACGAGTCACATTGTCAAGCGTTTGAGAAACATGGCATCTATTGAAGTGGTGGTTTTGATGTATTTGATGTGGAGGCGTAAAAAATTGACCAGAAATAGATGCACGAGACGGTGGAGTGTGTGTCCAGTGACTACCAGGAGGAGAGTTGGTGTCGTTGGTTTTACCGATGAGTCACATGGATGAGCAGAAACATTTTCACTATTTCAGGATAACTGCTGGTACCTTCCACCGACTCCTTGCCCCAGTTAAGCTGAATTTATACCTTAAAGTCCTCACGGGACCCTTCTTTCTGGGTGGAATTCCGAAATTTTAGACTTTGGCCTGTCTACTGCCCCCACAATTTCCTGTGGTATTTCTACACTTCGCCCAGAGTTCACTGGTTTGATAAACTCTTGACCAACGGACAAACTGACATGTGAAACTACCACCGGAACCAGAAGAAAACTTCAGTTTCCATAATTAACAGAGTGTATAAATTAGGCTTTAAGCTCAGAGCAGGGAGCGGTGTCGACGCAGCACCGTGACAGTCCCGGGGAAAACCCACACCTGCATCCACCCACTGCCTGTGGTGACGTCTGCACATGCTCAGTCACTGTTCACACAGAAGATGTTGTTCTGTTCCATTTGCTGCTGGTGCTTTATTTGCATCCAAGGGTGTCACAAACGTTGTGGTTTGGCTGATCAGGTTTGCCCCGCATTCTGGGAAGCACAAGAGAGGCAAGGAGGTGTTTGTGTACGGCAACAAATGCCTCCTTGGCATTTACTGTTTAGTGATTCTGCCTTTTAAGTGCGCCTTACAGTCAGTAAAATATGGTAAATGGTCCTAGGACCTGATCTGGACCTGGTTCGTCTTTGGTTCTGGAGCCAGTTCGTAATGTAGAATTAGTAAACTGACATGAAAATGTGAATAATCATAAAAAGTCAACAATATTATGTCTCATCTTATTATCAACATGACTTCCAGATCACAGTGGATCAGTAATAATAATAATAATAATAATAATAATAATAATAATAATAATAATAATAATAATAATAATAATAATAATAATAATAATGGATTATATTTCTAGAGCACTTTTCAAGGCACTCAAAGTGCTTTACATCAGTGACTCATTATTCATTCACTCTCACATTCTCACTCTGGTGGTGGTAAACTACATTTGAAATAAAACAAATAAAATAAGCTATGAAACTTGGTCGTGTGTGCGTGTGCGTCTGTCCGTACCTGTGTCCGTTGAGGCTGAGGCCGTTGTAGGCGGACAGGGGCCGGGGGTGGGGGGTGGCAGCGTGATGGGGGCCGGTGGGGCCCTGCCTGACTGGGATGCTGTTGATGTGGGTGGTGGGTGGGCAGGGCGGGCGATGGCGGGTGCGGGTACAGACTGGGTGTCGGTGGGGGCCGAGGGTGCGACAGTATTTCAGACTGGTGCTGGGGCCGGGGAGGGGGGGGGTGGCGAGGGCTCTTGGCCCTGGGCGAGAGGCAGGGCTGCGGGAGTCTGAGGCCTAGGAGGAGCCTCCGAGTGCAGCGGCAGCGGCGGGCGGGACGAGGCCGGAGCCTGGGCGGGGCCGTTGGTCTGGATCCGGTGTGGGGACAGGGGACCGATGGCGGGTAGGGCCTGAGCAGGGGGGCTGGGTATTGGGGATGGGGCCTCCCTGACGCTCTCCTCACTCCGCTCCTGACTGCGCTCTAGGCCTGACACCTTGAGCACCCCGGGGCCCTGGGCCTCCTGGCTGCCATTGGTGGAAAGGACATCGAAGCCAAAATCAGGAACTGAGGAAGAAAAAGAAGAAAAAAAACCAACAGACGCTCAGTGGAAGGAAAGTCTGAAAGTGACATTTAAAACTAGTATTCACAGACCTGTTCTTCAATTAGAGCCAATAATGTGATTATGACCTTTCTGTTAAATGCTACCTTGACCTTTGACCTTTTGCAATATTGATAATTTCATCAAATGTATATATGTGTCAGTGTGTGTAATATTATGATAATATATCCAGTATAGATTAAGTTATAGTGTGATATGTCTATGTTTGACACAAACACTGTTACACAAGTTAATTTGGACACATGTGACCTTTGACCTCCAGAGATCTGAAAAGCTATTGGTCATAGGTGATAACACCAATCATGAATTGTATAAATCTTCATTCTGGAGTTATAACCCATAATGTGAGTTTGTTAGTTCATTGTTCTTCATTCTTCATATTTATTTTGACTGAGTTCTGACTTATACAAAAGACTTTGCAAAAAAATGTGGCCCGCACAATTATAAATAGACCAAACATTTTGACGCTAAAATGTGTTGACTGGTCTCGAAAGATGTGCTATCTATGAGGATTGATATTCCGATTCACAGATTTCATATAAAATACAAAAAAAAAAAACTGTCAAAAATGTCAATCTGAAATGAATAGGGCCGTGTTTACGCGGCTATAACTCCCAAACAATACGTCGTAGTGTTTTGCAGTAAATGGAAAAAATTATTCGGCAGTATGTTCACACCTATTTTTTCCATGTAACAGTGTGGAGCTGTCTATGAGTCTGCCCTTTGAAGTTCCCGCCACTGCTCATCACCATGGCAACAGTGCTCCTGGCACTATGAAACACCTGCAGACAATTAAGACTGTGGGAGGAGCTTTAACATGATTGACAAACACTGTGGGCGGGGCTTTAACATGACTGACAGACTAACAGATCTGCTTCATTTTGGTGAGTTCAGTGGTTTTAAAACTGCTGTATCTCACTTATTTTTAACAGTACAGGAAAAATAAATATATCTACTTGTTCCTCAGACCCTCCTGTCACTAATGATCAACTTTGTTTTCACCAATTATTTACAGTTTTCACAAAAATTACAGAAGATCAGAGGCATGGTTTAACATTCAGACAGACTTTACTCCAGTCAGCTCTGTGTGTCTGTGTGTGGAACTACAGGCTGGTTTCCATGGCAACGGGGAAAGTACCTCACTCACATAAAATGGGAGGAGCTTTAATAGAAGTGACTCAGTCCACAAACAGTGACAAACAGATTCACATATGAAGTGAACAGCAGATATTTCTTCCTTTCACCAGAAACAACTACAGCGACAAGAGACAAACACACGCTTACATTTACTTCAACTGATGGATGGAATGTGGTTTAAGAACTGAGATTGTCAAATAAAAATCAATCAATTTTACATTAAAACCCAACTCCGACCTGTAGAACGCATTTACACTGTGCAAACATTCCCTCCGTTATCTACGTTCTTTACAAATATAAAAATAAAAACTCATTCCAACAGAACCAAGAAGACGTTAGTGTACAGTATTTAAATCTGTCAAATTAATGTTTAAACCACGGCCCAAAACACACAATAATCCAAACCATTGCACACACTGTTCCTCTACCTCTATCTGCAAACTTCATTTTTCCACATTGACAGAAGGATGAGGGTGCACACAGCTTCCACAGATAAGGCTTCATTTTTTGGACTCACATTATTTCCCAAAATGCATCTGTTTTTTGCTTTTAGAGGTAAAGGATTCAAGCTTTTTTGTCCAGAGTTGGAGAAAAACGGCTGTGCAGAACAATAGCTAATAAGCTCCGTCCTGAGGATTTGTCTGCAGGGACCTTCCACAGAACAAAGTGCCGTCAGCTGGGCTGCTCTAGAGGCAGAGAGGCTCATGGGAAATGACAGCGCATATATAAAATGTAATTAACTCTCTGAGGGTCTTTGGGGATTTGGAGCCAGTGCTCTTCCTCCTGCAGAACAGCTCAACCCTTTACCTGCTAAAAAGGTGGAGCTGCAGCCCCACGCCCTGGAGAGTAAGACCCACGCCCTGGAGAGTAAGACCCACGCCCTGGAGAGTAAGACCCATGCCCTGGAGAGTAAGACCCACACCCTGGAGAGTAAGACCCACGCCCTGGAGAGTAAGACCCATGCCCTGGAGAGTAAGACCCACGCCCTGAAGAGCAGACCCACGCCCTGAAGAACAGACCCACGCCCTGGAGAGTAAGACCCACGCCCTGGAGAGTAAGACCCACACCCTGGAGAGTAAGACCCACGCCCTGGAGAGTAAGACCCATGCCCTGAAGAGCAGACCCACACCCTGAAGAACAGACCCACGCCCTGGAGAGTAAGACCCACGCCCTGGAGAGTAAGACCCACGCCCTGGAGAACAGACCCACGCCCTGAAAAGCAGACCCCACGCCCTGAAGAGCAGACCCACGCCCTGAAGAACAGACCCCACGCCCTAAAGAGCAGACCCACGCCCTGGAGAGCAGACCCACGCCCTGAAAAGCAGACCCCACGCCCTGAAGAGCAGACCCACGCCCTGAAGAACAGACCCCACGCCCTAAAGAGCAGACCCACACCCTGAAGAACAGACCCACGCCCTAAAGAGCAGACCCACATCCTGTAGAACAGACCCCACATCCTGTCACAGCGCTCTGTTCAAGCTGACACCAGCACCACACTATCAATCAATTAATTAATTAACAAATTAATTAATTAATTAATCAAACTGTATTTATATAGAACCTTTGATACATGGTGCATGTAGCACAAAGCGCTTATATAGTGCTAATATAACTAGCCTAACTTTAGCTTCATTTCCTGTACTAGAGATAATACAAGACAGTCAGAGACAGCAGACCTCCGCCAAGGCTTGATATGTCGTCATATGACGTCAAAACGTAACATGATGGAGCCATAGGTGTTGACCCATCTGATGTCTGAAGGTTAGGGGTCAAAGGCTATGGTAATAGGTGTTGACCCATCTGATGTCTGAACATCAGACCATGTGAATGGAAAAAAAACACCAGATTCTATCTTGTCTGAATCCTGAGATATGTGTTTTAGCTGTTGATCTTTAGTGTGACCTTGACCTTTGACCTTCATTGCTAAAAATCTATTGGGTTCTTCCTTGACCCATTATCTATCATTCCTGAAAGTTTCATCAAAATCCGTTCAGAACTTTTTGCGTAATCCTGCTGACAGACAGACAGACCCGAATTTAATCCCTCCTTGGCGGAGTTAATAACTAGCCTAGCTTTCGCTTGGTTTCCTGTACTAGGGGAGTAAAAAATTGGGAAAATTTCATAAATTGCATTTTTTGTGGAAAAAAACGGTATATTTTATTTGTAGGCCATATTGCTCAGCCCTACTTTGAAGCAAAGCGTGTGTTTGGAAGCGTCGTCTGCGCTCCATTCAGGGTTTAATGTTAGTAAACCTGCAGCAGAACAACACTTCCATTGCACTTCTCATGTGCATCAGCGAACAAGCAGAAAGTGTGCAGCCCTTAAATCCATCTCCCACATCCATGTCAATCTTCTCCACTTATAAATGCTATTACCGGTCAAGAGAGACCGCTGCTGGCAAACAACTTCACCGCAGCAGATGGGGAGATGAGAAAATCCCAATTCTCAAATCTCTGGCTGCACCTCGCCGTCCCCGAGGTCCACGGCTTGTTTTGAGAATGTGCTAACACGCTAAAAAGAAGGTGTCTATTCTGGTCATAATGAAGACTCCAGGGCCGGGCAAAGCGGGGAAGAAATGAAGAGGAGCGTACGCCAGCTTTCCTCCCACGGGGGTTCATTTGTCAGTCTTCTTCATCCCTGGAAACAAATAAGCAAAAGTCCCCGATGGCTGCTCAAAATGTGGATCCCTGCTGTTTCTCTGCACCATTTCAGTGCTATTGCAGGTTTTAACTAGTACATGCTGCCTACTGGAGAGGCAGAGTGGGGGGTGAGGGCCATGAGTGAGGGGGGGATCTGCCCAAAAATACACCAAAATTCACTAAATATAGAAGAAAGTACACAAAGGATAGAGTTAAATTCACTAAAAACAGTAAAATGTACTAAGAATAGCGTAAAATGCTCTAAATATACACTAAAACCCACTTAAACATACACTAAATTAAACTAAACAGAGTTAAATAAATCAACAAATACACTAAAAATACATTTAAATTCACAAAAAGTCCACTGAAAATAGACAAATGCATTAAGAATAGAGTAAAATTGTTACACTAAAATGTAGTGAAACAAGAGTAAAATGCAATAAAAATTCACTAAAATGTCCTTGAAAACACACTAAAATGTACTAAGAACAGTGTAAAATGCTTTAAATATACACTAAAATACACCTAAAAATGCACTGAAATGAGAGCTGCTCAAAATGTATATCCCTGCTGTTTCTCTGCATCATTTCAGTGCTATTGTAGATTTTACCTAGTACACACTGCCTGCTGGAGAGGCAGAGTGGGGGGTGAGGGGGCCCAAAAATACACCAAAATGCACTAAATATAGAGGAAAATGCACCAAGGATAGAGTTGAATTCACCAAAAACATTAAAATGTACTAAACAGAGTTAAATGCATTAACAAAAAATAGATTAAAATCCACAAAACGTCCACTAAAAATAGAGTAAAATGCATTAAAAATAGAGTTAAATGCATTAAAAATAGAGTAAAATGCATTAAAAATAGAGTAAAATGCATTAAAAATAGAGTAAAACAGGAAGTGACAAAGGGCTGGCATTTTGCCAAAGCAGGGTGGTGAAGCGAGCAGAGGGGCTGATGGGAGTTTGGCAAAGTGTGACACAACATAAGGCAGTTGAATGTGTTTGGGTCGTTACTGAACGACATAAGAGGATTCATTGAACATATTATATTTCAATGTCTGCACTTCACCACGCTCCCAACATTTAATGAACTAACAAACAAGCGCCAACATCATCATCATCTTTTCAAACGGAAACTAGCACGACTGCACCTGCGCATGAGTGATGAAGGTGAGACAACACCGCTATGCTAATATGCTTCATACTTGTGAGAGCGGTGTGTGTGTGTGTGTGTGTGTGGGGGGGGGGGTTCCAACACACATACTGTCATGAGTACATTTACACACACTTACACACACTGACGCACACTGACACACACTTACACACACTTACACACACTTACACACACTGACGCACACTGACACACACTTACACACACTTACACACACTGACGCACACTTACGCACACTGACGCACACTGACGCACACTGACGCACACTGACGCACACTGACGCACACTGACGCACACTGACACACACTGACACACACTTACACACACTGACAAACACTGACACACACTGACACACACTTACACACACTTACACACACTTAAACACACTTACACACACTTACACACACTTAAACACACTGACACACACTGACACACACTTACACACACTGACACACACTTAAACACACTTACACACACTTACACACACTGACACACACTTACACACACTGACACACACTGACACACACTGACACACACTGACACACACTGACACACACTTACACACACTTACACACACTGACAAACACTGACACACACTGACACACACTTACACACACTTACACACACTTAAACACACTGACACACACTGACACACACTTACACACACTGACACACACTGACACACACTGACACACACTGACACACACTTACACACACCGACACACACCGACACACACTTACACACACTTAAACACACTGACACACACTGACACACACTGACACACACTGACACACACTGACACACACTGACACACACTTAAACACACTGACACACACTGACACACACTGACACACACTTACACACACCGACACACACTTACACACACTTAAACACACTGACACACACTGACACACACTTACACACACTTAAACACACTGACACACACTGACACACACTTAAACACACTGACACTCTGTGTCACATGACCCAGTAAAACAAAGTCCTTGTGGTTAAATTGTCAATTTGTATTGAATCAAACTGAATGAAATCAGTTTGAATTGAATTGTTTACTCATTTTTATGAATGAAGTAGTGAATCAGATATTTTGTGGGTGACAGATTGACACCCTAGTGAACAGTGACCTAAAGGACCAATATTTGGAACATCTGCGTCATTGGCTGACATCTGGAACGACCCAGATTTAATGAAGCCTATTGCACATGCGCATCCTGTCCTGTTAACGTTACGCTGTACAACATTCCTGGTGAGAACCCTGATTAGCCTCACATTCACCCATTCACACACATTCATAAAGTCACACAGCAGTAGGTCTGTCAGGGTCTGTCAGTCCAACTGAAACTGCATAAATAAACTGCAGCTTTTGTTAGCGTCTCTGTCTGCAGAGTAATGAGTCGCCACAGGCATCATGCAATACTGAAGTCCACTGACCCCCCCCCCCCCCCCCCCCCCACACACACACACACACACACACACCCCAGGGGAGGCCCACCCGCCTCACTGTTTGAAAACCACTGGCCTAATTCATTCATTCAACTTGAACAAAGTACAATAAAAAATCTATGTTACGCTGATTCATTTTAATCAGGTTTAGTGGTGGGCGGAGCCAGGGCCGCTTCTGGTCATTGTGGTGCCCTAGGCGAAGAGTAATGATAAATGTTCTGCAGTTATATAGTTCTTTTCCACCTTCATGGTGCTCAAAGCGCTTTACATTAGCCTCACATTCACACACACACTCATACACCAGTAGGTTTCTAAGGTCAAAGGTCAGTCCTACTGGGGGCCTAAGTCAGGGTTCAGTGTCTTGCCCAAGGACACTTCGACATGTGGACAAACAGAGCCAGGACGTGAACTGCCAACCTCTCGGTCATTGGGCGACCCACTCTACCAACTGAACCACAGCTGCCCAGAAGTAGTAGAAGTAGAAGTAGGCCAACACAAGATCAACACTCGGCCAAAACTAGACCAACACTAGACCAACACTAGACCAACACTGTCCATTAATAATCACTGTCAATGTTAAGTTTAATGATTTATTTACTGTATTTTCAACATTATAATGTGAACTGTTATGAATGGTTTCTTTCTTTCTTTATTTTCAGGAGCATTAAATTAAGCTAAACAGTCACAATAACTCTCAACCTTGAGTTGTAACACAGAACAAAACACACTCTAATTCTGCTAAATCAAACTTTAAAAGAGTCCAAATGATCAGATAAAAAATCTAAATTCCCAGGTCACTAAACACAACTGGAATTAATCCATATATTAGTTTCACTGTCAGTAAATTACAGTCTTTCCAGTTCACCTTATAGTGCAGTAAATACACTATCTTAATATTCTAATTCTGTGGGACTTGGCGCCTCCATCTGGTGTCCTAGGCGACCGCCTAGTCTGACTATGACTAACACTAACCCTGCATATGTGTCTTACCTGCCTTGTGCTTTTCTGTTTGTTCTGCATTTTGACCGAAATAAAAGAATCTAAAATCTAAAAAAAGAAAAAAAGCTCAGACTCAGTTCCTCGTACGTCCATCTTTAGTTTGTCAGTAACAGCGTCAGTG
Source organism: Siphamia tubifer (assembly GCA_020466265.1). Taxonomy (NCBI): domain Eukaryota; kingdom Metazoa; phylum Chordata; class Actinopteri; order Kurtiformes; family Apogonidae; genus Siphamia; species Siphamia tubifer. The sequence continues at coordinate 47,590,915 of CM035796.1, forward strand.
TGAACAGCAGTGGTTCAGACACAGACTGGCCTCTGTTAATGAAGCCTGCAGACGAACAAACACTGCACTGATAAAAATATACATTATTTCACCCTTCCTTCCCTTGGTTTGTTCTGCAGGCTTTCCTTATTAACACCTATGCTTACACGTTTTTTAAATTCCCAATTATTTGATCTGAATACAATTATTTGGAACTAAATCACAGCCACATATCCACCATAATCTATGTATCTATAATTCAATAAATGTCCTCCTAACACCTACCAAATGATCCAAAATTTGGAGGGTGAACCAGAATTAACAAAATATTAAATTAAATTAACCAGAATTAACAAAATATTCAGTAAAATGAACAAAATATTAAGTAAAATGAAAAAAAAATGAAAAAGAATTGTAAAATAAACAAAAATGAACACAACAATCAGTTAAACGAACAAAAATTAACAACATATCTATTTATAATTCAACAAATGTGTGTCTGTAGTGTGTCCTGTCTGATCATTTTTACTTTTTATCTGATAATTTTGAATTTGTTTAATGTTCCTTATAGTCCAGTGCACCTTATTATGTGGGAAATATGGTGTGTGTGTATATATATATATATATATATATATATATATATATATATATATTTATATATAATATGTTTTATTTCATATGTCGATATACTTACAACAGGAAGTTCATTAGCTGTTGTAGTTTGTAAAGAATCAGTCCAACAGGAAGTAGTTTGTTTAAAAACTGACTTCAATTATGAATGCTGTGTTTGTCCTTAATGGACCTGTTTACATGACAGCTTTTATTCCTGTTTACTGTATTTACTGGACTAAAAGGTGTATTCAAAAGACTTACAGAGTACCTTATATATAGATAAATTCTGGTTGTGCTTAGTGACCTGGAATGTTGACTTTTTATGTCACAATTTTGACTTTCACTTGAATGTACTTGAATAGGCAGAGTTTTTACAAAAATGACCCCTGTTGAAAAATAATTTGCGATTAAAAGTGTGTTTGTGTTGGAATGGGGCAGGTTCTGTATGGTCCTATGGCCCACCCTACTGGGGACACTGGTGTGGTGTTACTGCTCTTCCATCAGCTCATGCTTCAGCCTTTAGAGCCCAGGGTTTGAAGCTCATCCACTGCACATTCTCCAGAAGCTTTAGCTCTGACATCAGGTAGAACATCCTCCACCTTCAGTTACTGCCTTGGGTTTCAGCGCTTCAGCCACAGTGTGTTCAGCAGCACACTGAAGGAACAGTTGGACATTAATCTGTGTTTCTTCACTGTCAACAGAGTCGTACAGCCACACAGTGTCCTGTCAGGAAAATAAATGTTGAATGTTCTTCACTTCTATAGTTGTTCCACCTTCATGGTTCTAAGCTCTTCACATTAGCCTCACATTCACCCATGCTCATACACCAGTAGGGTTCTAAGGTCAAAGGTCAGTCCTACTGGGAGACGAAGGGTTCAGTGTCTTTGTCCAAGGACACTTGGACATGTGGACACTTGGACATGTGGGCAGTCAGAGCCAGGACTTGAACCGCTGACCCGTCAGTCATTGGACGACCCGCTGTACCAACTGAACCACAGCCGCCCACAGTAGTATTTTTATATTTAATTTATTGATGGTGTATATGTCCATAAAAGTTCGTGTTAAAGTTGAAGGTTATTTAAAAAAAAACTGAAAACTGAAAAAAGTGACTGTTTTTTGTTTTTCAATATATCATGAAAAGAACATAAACTAAGTGTGTCCATCCACTGTCCATGGGTCCAGTAGTTTTTGCCTCTGTGAAAAATTAATGGTCAATATTTGGTGAACTTTGACCTTGGGCATCCTTTTCAGTCTAATATTCGGTGTAATGAACCTTATATCAAATCTATATTTACACAAGAATTCTGAAATCAATTGCATTAAAACTGTTCAAGTACTGGTCACTGACCAATTTTTAATATTTTTATTGACCTTGACCTTTGACCTCTGAACTAGATCCATGAAAATAGATCCCATACCGCAGGTGACATGGATGAAACAGCCAATTTGCTCCAGAAATGTGGTCGATAGAGTGAAAACAGACAAACACACGAACGCTACTGATCAACATACAAACATAACAAACAAAATCGACTCAAATACCCCTCTCACCATCAGGGGGCGGGGTAAAAAAAAAGATTCACCATCCTGCGTTATCGCGATTACAATATTTTTGTGATATATTGTGCAGCCCTTGTCCACGGTGCAGAGGCATGTGTGTTGGACATGGCCCACATGGACGCCCAGTGGGGGGCGCTGAGGACTTGACAATGACGCCCCCCACCCCCTGCTCCACTCTCCGGCCCTTCCAGTCTCTCCGTCATGTCAGCAGCTCTCTAAAGCCAGAGCTGTGAGCGGGGTCGGGTTACGCAGGCTGGACATCCCGCCGTGCGGAGGGTCTTGGACTGGAGCTGTTTTATTAGTGCTAGACTCCCAGGGGTGGCGGGGAAGGGGAGTGGGAAGCCAAACAGAAATAAAGGCTAGAGGGCAGGGGGGGGGGGGGGGGGGGTTGGATGAGTGGGGCCAACTATTCTGGCTGTGAGAGCGTGACATGTGTAGTCTTTCAGTGCAAATACCAGAGCACGCTGATACCACCTCACAGTAACACAAACTGCTGCTTTAACGAGCACTGATTGAGCAAAAGGCCAATGTGAGCAGGCGGCGGGGGGCGGCGGGGGGCGGCAGGGGGCAGCGGGGGCTTGTTAAGCTGCCCCTCTTAACATCTATATTTCCTGCCCATCTCCTTTGCTTTTGAATTTTGTATTACAACTTGCGAAGCCGATGTGGCGGCGTACACTAATATAAATAGTTGTGCATATCAGAGGTGGTCAAAGTACTCACATTGTGTACTGCAGTCAGGCAGGCGTTAGGCATAGGCAGACTAGGCAGTTGCCTAGGGCACCAGATGTCTTGGGGGCGCCAAGTCCCACAGAATTAGAATATTAAGCCGCACTTAAAATATTTTAATTTTCTCACAGAGCGCTTTATAATCCAGAGCATCCAAAGAATTTAGACTTTTTATCTCATCATTTGGACAATTTATCAGAATAAGAGTGTGTTTTATTCTGTGTTACAACTCAACAATGTTTATAGTTATTGTTAGTGTTTATCTTCACTTAATGCTCCTTATAATCCAGTTCACCTTATAGTGTGAAAATACAGTAAATAAATCATTAAAGTTAACATTGACACTGATTATTCATGGACACTCAGTACGTACTCCATCAGATGTAGGACACTATGTTTACACATGATCATTTAGAATTATACTAAAAGGAAAGAGGGGTGTTGGCCTAGTGTTGGTCTAGTGTTATTCTAGTGTTGTTCTAGTGTTGGTCGAGTGTTCACCGAGTATTGTCCTAGTGTTGGTCTAGTGTTGGCATAGTGTTGGCCTAGTGTTGGCCTAGTGTTGGTCTAGTGTTGGTCTATTGTTGGCCTAGTGTTGGCCTAGTGTTGGTCTAGTGTTGGCATAGTGTTGGTCTATTGTTGGCCTAGTGTTGGCCTAGTGTTGGCCTAGTGTTGGTCTAGTGTTGGCCTAGTGTTGGCCTAGTGTTGGTCTAGTGTTGGCCTAGTGTTGGCCTAGTGTTGGTCTAGTGTTGGTCTAGTGTTGGTCTATTGTTGGCCTAGTGTTGGCCTAGTGTTGGCCTAGTGTTGGTCTAGTGTTGGCCTAGTGTTGGCCTAGTGTTGGCCTAGTGTTGGTCTAGTGTTGGCCTAGTGTTGGCCTAGTGTTGGTCTAGTGTTGGTCTAGTGTTATTCTAGTGTTGTTCTAGTGTTGGTCGAGTGTTCACCGAGTATTGTCCTAGTGTTGGTCTAGTGTTGGCATAGTGTTGGCCTAGTGTTGGCCTAGTGTTGGTCTAGTGTTGGTCTATTGTTGGCCTAGTGTTGGCCTAGTGTTGGCCTAGTGTTGGTCTAGTGTTGGCATAGTGTTGGTCTATTGTTGGCCTAGTGTTGGCCTAGTGTTGGCCTAGTGTTGGTCTAGTGTTGGCCTAGTGTTGGCCTAGTGTTGGTCTAGTGTTGGCCTAGTGTTGGCCTAGTGTTGGCCTAGTGTTGGTCTAGTGTTGGTCTATTGTTGGCCTAGTGTTGGCCTAGTGTTGGCCTAGTGTTGGTCGAGTGTTCACCGAGTATTGTCCTAGTGTTGGTCTAGTGTTGGCATAGTGTTGGCCTAGTGTTGGCCTAGTGTTGGTCTAGTGTTGGTCTATTGTTGGCCTAGTGTTGGCCTAGTGTTGGCCTAGTGTTGGTCTAGTGTTGGCATAGTGTTGGTCTATTGTTGGCCTAGTGTTGGCCTAGTGTTGGCCTAGTGTTGGTCTAGTGTTGGCCTAGTGTTGGCCTAGTGTTGGTCTAGTGTTGGCCTAGTGTTGGCCTAGTGTTGGTCTAGTGTTGGCCTAGTGTTGGCCTAGTGTTGGTCTAGTGTTGGCCTAGTGTTGGCCTAGTGTACCACATTGACCAAGTGCTTTACTGAAGTAAAAGTAAAAAACTACAAAAGTAAAACTGTATTTATTTTTTGTTATGGATGAAATAATACTTATTTAAGCAGAAAAAAAACACAGTGGACATGTCGGTCCACTGTCCGACATGTTTGGAATATTTCCCTCTTTCACATGATTCGTTTCAGTGTTTCCATGTCAGAGGAATTATCGAATTCAGATCAGAATAAACCAGTGACTTTAATTTGGAATGATCATTTTCAACTGGAATTAAGTGTTTATGTAGTTCATCTGAAAGAGGAATGAAGCTTTATTCTGGATTAAACAGGAATAAAAACTCTCCTGCAAACAGGTCAAATGTGAACAATGTAAGAAAAAAAGGTTAAACAGATTCATGTCATATTTGTTTTTTTATGTCGTCATTTAAGTTTTTAATCCAACAAATTAATCTTTTTTTTATTTAAAGTTTGATTTATCAGAATAAACTTTATGTAAACAGGGCAAAAGTGAAACAAACACAAAGACAGCAGAGAGGCCAGAGCGCTCACTCTCCTACCTTTCCTAGTATCCATCCCAGCTGACTTCATATTCTGTCTGCTGAGGACAGTCTCTCCTGGGTCATAATGAAGACATTTATTCTTAACAGGAGCTACAGCGACAACAGTCTTCCACCCACAGTGGCTTTGATCACAGCTGCTGCTGCTCCAGTAATGGTCTTTAACTGCATCTCACTGCTCACTTCTCACCCAGCCAGCATGTGGAAAATGAAAATCTGCTCCTCAGGCAGGCCCAAATGTTTGGATACCTTCCTTCACCCGAAAACACCGTCGCCATCTCTTAAACGCACGAGGATGCGGCGGTGGGATCGGTGGCAGCAAGGTGTCCCGTTTCCAGCTTCCCTTTAGAGAACAAATCTTTATATATCCCTGAGGGTGTGAGGTCAGGCTGGAGGGAACGTAACCGGAGAAGAGCCGGGTCAGGGACTCGATGACGGGCGAGCTGGCACAGGTGACCACCAGCAGAAGGTCCGGGGCGGAACGCTAGCCGAGACAGGCCGACCCGCCGATGTCAGAGGCCGGCGCGGGGCAGCCCTCAGGGGGGGGGGGACACACTTTGGCCGTGGCTGACAGATCCTCTGCAGGTTTGGCTGTCATCACAAGTGGTCAAAGTACTCACATTCTGTACTGCAGTACAAGTACAGCTACTGGGGTGAAAAAACACCAGGGCCGGTTCTGGTCAATTTGGTGCCTGGGCGAGTAGCCCTCTTTTGTTTTAGTGGAATTGGAGAGAATCAAAATTATGCAATAAAAAGTCTACATTCCCAGTCACTAAACACTAACACATTTAATCCATACATTAGTTTCACTGTCACTTTATAGTCCAGAAAATACACTGTCTTAATATTCTAATTCTGTGGGACCACTAACACATCTGGTTGTCTAGGCGACCGCCTAGTCTAATACTGACCCTGAAAAATACTCTGCTAAAAGTAGAAGTACTGATTCAACTGCTATACTGAAGTAAAAGTAAAAAAGTAGAACTTTAAATTGTTATAAAGTAAAATTTATTTTTGCTGTGAATGAAATAATACTGATTTAAGCAGAAAAAAACTGAAAAATGTCAAAAATAAATTAAAAAAAAAAGCCTTTAAAAGTGAGTTAGTGTGTAGATGATGTGTTTTATTGGGTCATGGTACTGAGTGTAGTGAGTATGGACACAACAATTAGAAGAAATTAAAAAGTCACAAGTAGGAGATTAAAAAAAATCGTCAGATAAAAAGTCAATATTATAATATTGTCAGTCACAATTTCTGACAATGTTTTTTCACAATTTTTATTTTTCATACTGTCACATCTATTTAGTTTGAAAAGTAATGAGTCTATTCTGAAAATGTAAAGAATATAAAGTACATATATTTATATAAATGTAAAGAGTATAAAGTACATATATTTATATAAATGTAAAGAGTATAAAGTACATATATTTATATAAATGTAAAGAGTATAAAGTACATATATTTATATAAATGTACAGATAACTATCAAAAGTACAGTAAATGAAGTACTTCTACTTAGTTACTTCCACCTCTGGCTGTCATGAACGATCTGTCTGAACCTGAAATAACAGCAGTGTGTAATGACCATCCATCATCCATCCATCCATCCATCCATCCACCCACCCACCCATCCACCCACCCATCCATCCATCCATCCATCCATCCATCCATCCATCCATCCACCCACCCACACACCCACCCATCCATCCATCCATCCATCCATCCATCCATCCATCCATCCATCCATCCATCCATCCATCCATCCATCCATCCATCCATCCATCCATCCATCCACCCACCCACCCACCCATCCACCCACCCACCCACCCACCCATCCATCCATCCATCCATCCACCCACCCACCCACCCACCCACCCATCCATCCATCCATCCATCCATCCATCCATCCACCCACCCACACACCCACCCATCCATCCATCCACCCATCCACCCACCCACCCATCCATCCATCCATCCACCCACCCACCCATCCATCCATCCATCCATCCATCCATCCATCCATCCATCCATCCACCCACCCACCCACCCATCCATCCACCCACCCACCCACCCATCCATCCATCCATCCATCCATCCACCCACCCACCCACCCATCCATCCATCCATCCATCCATCCACCCACCCACCCACCCATCCATCCATCCACCCACCCACCCACCCATCCATCCATCCATCCATCCATCCATCCATCCATCGGTCAGGTGGTGTAAACTAAGCCCAGACAGGCAGCTGCAGCAGCAGTCAGACCAGACTGTGACCTCACCGTGTCACATGTACATAAGGCAGCTGATGGTGCTTCTCACAGGCTCTGATATCTTTACTGGTGAGGAGTGACAAATGGTATGTGTCCATTCTTTGTGTATGTGTTCCTTTTTCTCCCCAGAGACACAAACACTACACAGGGAAAGAGGCCCATTCACAGCCAGACATCAAACCTCTGTCACTGCCTTTCCAGTCTATTGTCCCAGTAAAAAAACACCCACAGTCCAATGGGACGACAAGAAGAAAACACCGTCCTCATTAGAGCTGCACAATATCTGTCTATAATTCAGCAAATGTGTGTCTGTAGTGTGTCCTGTTTGTCTGTGGAACACCTAACACCTGCTGATCCAATATTTGGAGGATGACTTTCCAGTACTCTGGTGGATGACAGTGTAAAGTGTCAGACCATTACGACAAACAACTAGTATTCAGAGAATGCCTAAACTTACCCCTATTTCGTTCCAATCTCCAGTTTCTATGACAACCTTTTCTTGAATTAGAACCAATAATGTGATTTTGACCTTTCTACTAAATGCGATATTGACAATTTGATTATATGTATATATGTGTCAGTGTGTGTAATATTATGATAATATATCCAGTATTGATTAAGTTATAGTGTGATATGTCTATGTTTGACACAAACACTGTTACACAAGTTCATTTGACCACATGTCACCTTTGACCTCCAGAGATCTGAAAAAATCTCTCCCAATCAATGTTGGGTGATATAAAGAAGCCACAGACCAATGGAACGACAAGAAGAAAACACCGTCCTCATTAGAGCTGCACCATATATGTGACCCGCCACCACGAAACCAGGCATAAGTGTCTGGAAATCAAAACTGAGTTATCTGTGTAGATTGGTAGAGTGGAAACTAAGGTTTAAGATGGTGAAAAAATTATGTTTCTATCATAAGTAGAACCAAAGTTATGGTCATTTTAATATCCACAGTTGGACCTATTATGCAATTTGCATATTTTTAGATATTGTCCGTTAAAGTTTTGGACTGTTTTGGGGTAGGAAGTCCTTAGCAACGCATAATAATTCGTATCCGATTGACAAAAAATATTCACAGATGTTAAAGGACACTCTGATGGACATGTCACAGAAGTTCTATGTATTTTAATAATAGGACAGAATTGCAACGTATTATAATCATTTGGCTTACACCATTGGACAAGAACATTCAATATAAGCTTTTACCTCGTACTGAACACTTGGATGTTTACGCACGGAACGGAGATCGGTTTGTTCGGCGAAAAGAGGTGGAAGTCGTCTTTGTCTTTGCTCAGCAATCCTTAAACTTTTGTCACCGCTTAAATAA
>CM035796.1:47604535-47614535 GCA_020466265.1 Siphamia tubifer
ACCGACGCCCGATAACCGGTACCCAAAAACTGCCCGTGTTCATTTTCCCCAATTCCCATTAATGAGCAAATGAACACCAACTATACAGACCCACATGACTCCCCAACAGTGAAACAGACCCACATGACCCCCCAACAGAGAGACAGACCCACATGACTCCCCAACAGTGAAACAGACCCACATGACCCCCCAACAGAGAGACAGACCCACATGACCCCCCCAACAGAGAGAAAGACCCAGATGACCCCCCCCAACAGAGAGACAGACCCAGATGACCCTCCAACAGAGAGAAAGACCCAGATGACCCCTCAACAGAGAGACAGACCCAAATGACCCTCCAACAGAAAGACAGACCCACATGACCCCCCCAACAGAGAGACAGACCCACATGACCCCCCCAACAGAGAGACAGACCCAGATGACCCCCCAACAGAGAGACATACCCACATGACCCCCCCAACAGAGAGAAAGACCCAGATGACCCCTCAACAGAGAGACAGACCCAGATGACCCTCCAACAGAAAGACAGACCCACATGACCCTCCAACAGAGAGACAGACCCAGATGACCCCCCAACAGAGAGACAGACCCAGATGACCCTCCAACAGAAAGACAGACCCACATGACCCCTCAACAGAGAGACAGACCCAGATGACCCCCCAACAGAGAGACAGACCCAGATGACCCTCCAACAGAAAGACAGACCCACATGACCCTCCAACAGAGAGACAGACCCAGATGACCCCCCAACAGAGAGACAGACCCACATGACCCTCCAACAGAGAGACAGACCCAGATGACCCCCCAACAGAGGGACAGACCCAGATGACCCTCCAACAGAGAGACAGACCCAGATGATCCCCCAACAGAGAGACAGACCCAGATGACCCCCCAACAGAGAGGCAGACCCACATGACCCTCCAACAGAGACAGACCCACATGACCCTCCAACAGAGAGACAGACCCAGATGACCCCCCAACAGAGAGACAGACCCAGATGACCCTCCAACAGAAAGACAGACCCACATGACCCTCCAACAGAGAGACAGACCCAGATGACCCCCCAACAGAGAGACAGACCCACATGACCCTCCAACAGAGAGACAGACCCAGATGACCCCCCAACAGAGGGACAGACTCAGATGACCCTCCAACAGAGAGACAGACCCAGATGATCCCCCAACAGAGAGACAGACCCAGATGACCCCCCAACAGAGAGGCAGACCCACATGACCCTCCAACAGAGACAGACCCACATGACCCTCCAACAGAGAGACAGACCCAGATGACCCCCCAACAGAGAGACAGACCCACATGACCCCCCAACAGAGAGACAAACCCACATGACCCCCCAACAGAGAGACAGACTCAGATGACCCTCCAACAGAGAGACAGACCCAGATGACCCCCCAACAGAGAGACAGACCCACATGACCCCCCAACAGAGAGACAGACCCACATGACCCCCCCAACAGAGAGACAGACCCACATGACCCCCCCAACAGAGAGACAGACCCAGATGACCCCCCAACAGAGAGACAGACCCACATGACCCCCCCAACAGAGAGAAAGACCCAGATGACCCCCCCCCAACAGAGAGACAGACCCAGATGACCCCCCAACAGAGAGACAGACCCACATGACCCCCCCAACAGAGAGAAAGACCCAGATGACCCCTCAACAGAGAGACAGACCCAGATGACCCTCCAACAGAAAGACAGACCCACATGACCCCCACAACAGAGAGACAGACCCACATGACCCCCCCAACAGAGAGACAGACCCACATGACCCCCCCAACAGAGAGACAGACCCAGATGACCCCCCAACAGAGAGACAGACCCACATGACCCCCCCAACAGAGAGAAAGACCCAGATGACCCCCCAACAGAGAGACAGACCCACATGACCCCCCCAACAGAGAGAAAGACCCAGATGACCCTCCAACAGAAAGACAGACCCAGATGACCCTCCAACAGAGAGACAGACCCACATGACCCCCCAACAGAGAGACAGACCCACATGACCCCCCAACAGAGAGACAGACTCAGATGACCCCCCAACAGAGAGACAGACCCACATGACCCCCCAACAGTGAAACAGACCCACATGACCCCCCAACAGAGAGACAGACCTACATGACCCCCCAACAGTGAAACAGACCCACATGACCCCCCAACAGAGAGACAGACCCACATGACCCCCCAACAGAGAAACATAAAAAGCCACATGAACTGATCCATCAGATAAGCTGTTTATTGTCAATGTTCATTTAGTGCAGGGGTCTCAAACATGCGGCCCGGGGGCCAAATGAGTCCCGTGGGATGAAGAGCAACTATTAAATGACTCCTCAGTTTTTTCTTTGCCTATAAATGATGACAACTTCAAATGTTTGTCACTGTTTTACTGCAATAAATATTAAATAATGAAAATGTTTACATGTACAAATGATCATGTAACAATAAAACATGAAGAACCTGAACAAATGTGAACAACCTGAAATGTCTAAAGAACCATTTTCTGCTTCTGTTACTAAGAGTTTAGTGTCTTTGTAGAACTGAGCCATAAAACACCATGGACTAATGACAAAATGTTGTTAAAATTGCCCTTATTTTCCTTATGAAATTTAACTTTGTTGTTTTTTTTTGCATTTGGATCATTTCTAAAAGTATTTTATTATAATTTAATGGAATTTTTTGCACTAAAACAATGACAAAAATGTGGAGTTATTATTCATAGGTTATTATGTTTTCATTGTACTGGTTTAAACCCATTGGAGATCAAATCAGGCTGAATGTGGCCCCTGAAGAAAATGAGTTTGAGACCCCTGATTTAGTGATTTGAGCCTCATTTATGTTATTGATATGAGAATGAGGGTCAGAGGTCAGAGGTCACAACATCCAACACAAGCTTTTTTCTGTAAAAATTATACATTTTATGTCACTTAAAGTGGATTTCACTTCCAGTTTTGTTGTACTTGTACGACAATAAAGACGTGTTTATTTTCTGTCCATGTTCCTGTGCAGCCTGGGTCTGCTGTGTGGTCCGCAGCCACAGCGGTAAACCAGAACATCACTCACAAAAAAAAAAAAAACAAGCAGGAGAAGCGAGCATTGGTTGGTTCTCACCCTCTTCTCTCGGCACACAGACCTCTTTCTCAGGAAACCTCGGCGCAGCCACATCAACACGCTTTTCAAAATAACACCACAAATTAGCTAAGGGCTATTGGCAAGCTTGACGGTGATGAGCTACGGCTGTGGGACTGCGATACTTGGCGCAGGAGGTTCAGTGCGAAGGGAGGCTGGTTGGGATTTGAGCTGTTTATTTGAACTGCGCTGTCGTCCAAACAGTCAGCTGGCTCTGGCTCTGCGCTCGCTCGTCGAGCCTCGCAGCTTAAGCTAGGATTGCGGTGTCGGTGGGGAAAGAACAACTCGATCTCCCCCTTTGGGCAGTGGCTGCCTTGAGCTTGGGTTACTTCAGGGGAACAATGGCGGCTCTGTGCGCCGCCTGTACTTGGTGAAGGCTCAGACAGGCTCGCTAGTGTCAGGCATGGCCAGGGGATTCATACATCACAACACAGCGCCCTGACTGACTGACGACTGAGCGCAGGGTTTAGAGGGAAAAGCTTCCAAACAGCTTTGCTTCTAAATGGCCCAAACAGAACCCCCCACCCCCCACCCCCCACCCCCCACCCCCTCTAAGCACGCTAAGAGCTAAACCAGACCGTACCGGCGCAACGGCCCGTTTGCTCTTGGCTTGAAAGGCCTGAAAAAGCAATCCCTTCTGGGATTTTGGTTTTTGTACGACAGTGTTTACAGTAAAACCTGACACGTGGAATAAAGCGGGGGATGTTGGAACCCTGAAATCAAATATCTCCCACCAGGAGCAGCGTAATCTGTAACAGATGGTGACAGTCCGACGGACACTGATGGGTTTGGGCAGGCCTTCGGAGAATTGTGGCCACAAGCCAGAGATGATCAACCAAAGGACGGCCATAAAATGGAACATTGTGCAGTTGGTTAGACGTTGTTTAGATCAAATCCACATGCTTTAAATGTCCCTTACAGGATGCATATGGAACTGAACACCCACTCCCATAACCCTTTGCAAATTAACCGTATCCTCTCCACCCTTTATGCCCACAACTCCCAATCTATTCCATTCCATTTTATTTGTAGAACCCAAATCACAACAAGGTCGTCTCATAGGGTTTTACGGACTTAGTTAGAAAAACACAAACAATCAATGGAACAGATAATGTCCTAAAACCCTCCCCCTGTCCTTAGCCCCTCCCCCTGTCCTCAGCCCCCACCTTCTCAGGAAGAAAAAACTCCAAAACCCAGTTTGCAAAAGGAGAAACTTCAAGGAGAACCACAGTGAAGGACAGATCCACTCCTATGGGACGGACAGACTATAGATTAGAGCTGTATGAGTTTAGAAAAAAATTATATATATACATAGTAATAAAAATCAAAAATAAAAATGTAAAAACATTTTTAATTTCAAATAAATTAAATTAATAAAATTTCAGTAAAATATAAAAAATTCAAAGAATAAATACATTTGAAATACATTAAATAAATACTTTAAAAATACATTTAGAAATGCACACATGTGTGCATATTCCTATACTATAGTATACTATACTATACTTTACTATACTTTACTATACTATTACTATACTATACTATACTATACTATACTATACTATACTTTACTATACTTTACTATACTAACTATACTATACTATACTATACTATACTATACTTTACTATACTATACTATACTATACTATACTATACTATACTATACTATACTATACTTTACTATACTATACTATACTATACTATACTTTACTATACTATACTATACTATACTATACTATACTATACTATACTATACTATACTATACTTTACTTTACTATACTATACTATACTATACTATACTTTACTATACTATACTATACTATACTATACTATACTATACTTTACTATACTATACTATACTATACTATACTATACTTTACTATACTATACTATACTATACTATACTTTACTATACTATACTATACTATACTATACTATACTATACTTTACTATACTATACTATACTATACTATACTATACTATACTATACTATACTATACTTTACTATACCTATACTATACTATACTATACTATACTATACTATACTATACTATACTATACTTTACTATACTATACTATACTATACTTTACTATACTATACTATACTATACTATACTATACTATACTATACTATACTATACTATACTATACTTTACTATACTATACTATACTATACTTTACTATACTATACTATACTATACTATACTATACTATACTATACTATACTATACTATACTATACTTTACTTTACTATACTATACTATACTATACTATACTATACTATACTATACTACTTTACTATACTATACTATACTATACTATACTATACTTTACTATACTATACTATACTATACTATACTTTACTATACTATACTATACTATACTATACTATACTATACTATACTTTACTATACTATACTATACTATACTATACTATACTATACTATACTATACTATACTATACTATACTATACTTTACTATACTATACTATACTTTACTATACTATACTATACTATACTATACTATACTATACTTTACTATACTATACTATACTATACTATACTATACTATACTATACTATACTATACTTTACTATACTATACTATACTATACTATACTATACTTTACTATACTATACTATACTTACTATACTATACTATACTATACTATACTATACTTTACTATTACTATACTATACTATACTATACTACTTTACTATACTATACTATACTATACTATACTATACTATACTATACTATACTTTACTATACTATACTATACTATACTATACTATACTATACTTTACTATACTATACTATACTATACTATACTTTACTATACTATACTATACTATACTATACTATACTATACTATACTATACTATACTATACTTTACTATACTATACTATACTATACTATACTATACTATACTATACTATACTATACTATACTTTACTATACTATACTATACTATACTATACTATACTATACTATACTATACTTTACTATACTATACTATACTATACTATACTATACTATACTATACTATACTTTACTATACTATACTATACTATACTATACTATACTATACTATACTATACTATACTATACTTTACTATACTATACTATACTATAGTAATGAACATCCATTTGTAATCTACAGATATGTAACAGGACACCAGGGGGCGATGTTGCACTAGCCATGTGACACAGTCAACCCCAGTGAGTGTGTATGTGTCCCTGTTCAGCCAATGGCCTGTGGAGCTTTAATGAAAAGGGGTAGAGCTGAATGAAAGGCAGAGAATGTGTGAGCCGAGCAGAAACACATGCAGAGGATCTTTGGAGTGTTGCTAACAAACCAGGATCCTGCTCTATAGTCCTCTCTAATCTGCCCCGCGGCTCATCAGCGCTTTATTTCTGCCCTGCATATTTATGAGAATCACAGAGGGTGAGGGGGGAAAAAGATAACCTCTTCTCTTCTGGGAGCAATTAAAGCCTGGCTTTCATCCGTCCTGATCACACACCCGCTCGCTGCACTCCATCCTTTTTGTTCCAGAGCCCTGTTCACTCTCTTTCCCATTTCTGACCCTTACCCTGCAACCGCCGGAGTGGACAGGAAACACAAAACACATCACCTGACAAGACGAGCCTTGACTTTAACGCCATAAAGGAGGTGCGCCCCGTCCCGCACGACTACTGCCACAATTATTAAGGCTACGTCCACATGGCAACACGAGGGTTTATTTTTTATTTTTTTATTTTTTTTTGTACCGGGTAAAAATAAATAAAATATATGGTATCCACACTGGGTAAAAGATCACGTAACCATGGCAATGAAAACACGCGCTGAAAACGATGCAGTACACATGCCACACCTGTAGGAGCACTGTAAGACAGTCCCAGCAGATACAGCAGCACAACAGAGCATGTGCATACCACTTTATACTGGGTCACTCTACATTAGATCAGCTGGATGGACAGGGGGCGGGACTAATGGTACAGCCACACCAAACACAAATGTATGCTTGTACACCTGAGTCTGGACCCTGGATAAACAGAAACATACCGTATTTTCTGGACTATACGCTGCTGCTTTTTTCATATGTTTTGAACCATGAGGTTTATACAAAGGTGCAGCTATTCTTTTCTTCCACCACTAGGGGCGCTCTAACCAGATTTAGAATTAAAACTACAAAGAACAATGAATGTAAAGAAGAATACGTTACTTTTTCTTTCGCACATAGAACAACAAATGATCAACTGTTGATTAGTTTCAAATCCTCAGACCTTCATCATGGAACCAACAGGAATAAGTTCATATGATACAAGTTTTAAGTTGAAGGCCATCGATTTTTCTATCCAGGAAGGAAACTGTGCTGCTGCAGGTTAGCTTAGCATCAATAACTGTACGGTGAGATGTTGGAGGCCGTAGGAAGAGCTCATGCAATGACAAAAGTCAAAAATAAAGCTTTCAGAGGACATAAACGCAGGTGTCCTGAACTTACTAGAAAATACTGGTTATTTTTTTTCTTTTGGTTCTGTTCCGTTTTGATCAATTAAGTTGTTGTCGTGTTAAAAGACACTGTTAGCAAAAAATGTGTTCAGGTGCAAACATGTAACTCCATTTACAGTTAAATCCTTCTGTACATGCAGTAAATATAGGATTTTTAAACATAAATATCTGCAGCTTATAACCCGGTGTGGCGTCTATATTCTTTTTTTAATGATATTTTTTCAAATACAGTGGATGTGGCTTATATACAGGTGCGGCTTATAGTCCAGAAAATACAGTAGGTAAACCAGATGTGTCTGTCCTCAACTATGGCTCAGATCAGTTGGACTGCTGCTCTGTTCCTACTCTGGAGGTCCCAGGCACGTGGGAGAACCATCACTTTTGGGCTCAGCTGATCCTGCACCAGGACCTCCACCACCTCCTCCAGGAACTATAGTCTGGCTGACGTCCACTTTCAATCATATTTCAGTTTTTCTTTCTGCCGCCTTCTGGGTTGATCCAAGTGTCATATTCCCTCAAGACGTTGAGCTTTCGTGGCCTGGCGTCACACGAATTTGCTTGAAAAGTTCAATATTTTTAACTCGTGTGTTGACGTGTATTTGCAGCAAAGCGTGCCCCCCCCCCAACGCGTCCAACACACCGCCCCATGGCAACTCTGCATCCAAACGCGTGTCTCTTTTGAATGTAATCTCAACACGTGAATGTATGACAGTCTCAGTGAATACACCACAACAATAGAAGAATTAAAGTGCATGTGCACACTGGTTTATACCGGTAGATGCTAGATTGGATCAGCCAGAGGGACGGTGGGCAAGACTAAGTTGCAGATGTTCTGTGCAGCTGTCGATTTGGTTGCTATTTCAATATGACACTATAAAATATGAATCGGGTGCATTTCATCGAACATATTTCTTCGTGGCCTACGATCCAGGGAAGGAGAAACCAACTGAAGTAATCTGTTGATTGATTTGTTTTTTAAGATAAATGAATAAAAATAAGCAAATAAAGAAATAAAATACAAATAATTGCAGGATGTGCCACATGTGACTATTGCGAACACATACATTGCGATATCGACGCTCATACACGATATTTCACAGCTCTAGTTCAGACCAGATCGCGCTTGATGCAGTTCAAAGCAACAGCGTACCCACGAGCTACAAACCACTTCCACTAACACAAACATCCTCTTGTGTTGTTAATCCCATCTTCTCCTTGGCTGCATCTGTCTGCAAAGCCGCTACGCTACATTTCTGGAACAATGTCCTCCAGACACCACCGCCAAAATCCATTTCCTAGAGAGACGTGGAGAAGCAGCAGCGGCAGCAGCAGCGGCAGCAACAGCGGCAGCAGCGGCGGCAGCAGCAGCAGCAGCAGCGGCGGCAGCAGCAGCAGCAGCAGCATTAGCAGCAGCAGCAGCATTAGCAGCAGCAGCAGCAGCAGCATTAGCAGCAGCAGCAGCATTAGCAGCAGCAGCAGCAGTGGCGGCAGCAGCAGCAGCATTAGCAGCAGCAGCATTAGCAGCAGCAGCAGCAGCGGCAGCAGCAGCAGCAGCATTAGCAGCAGCAGCAGCATTAGCAGCAGCAGCAGCATTAGCAGCAGCAGAAGCAGCAGCAGCAGAAGCAGCAGCAGCAGCAGTGCACTATAAAAACCAATCTATAGAATGTACTTATAGAAATAACGCTATTTCATTTTGGTGGAGTAGATTTCTCATAATTATGTCATAATTTTTAGCTTATCTCATAATTCTAACTTTTTATCTAATGACTTTGACTTCACTTACTGTACCTTACAGTTTAGTTTGCCTTATAGTGTGTAAAATACAGTATAAAATAAAAATGGGTATTAACTCTGCTGTATATAAAGAACAACATTTCTTTTGGGGCGGCTGTGGTTCAGTTGGTAGAGTGGGTCGCCCAATGACCGAGAGGTTGGCGGTTCGCGTCCCGGCTCTGGCTGTCCACATGTCAAGGTGTCCTTGGGCAAGACACTGAACCCTGGCTTAGGCCCCCAGTAGGACTGACCATAGACCTTAGAAACCTACACAGTAAATTTTGCAGTGTTAAATCAACACTTAGAGAGTTTATTTAACTTCTTCTAGAGTGTATTTGGTCCCATTTTCTCCAAATTAACTCTCTAAGTGTTGATTTAACACTGCAAAATTTACTGTGTACTGGTGTATGAGTGTGTGTGTGAATGGGTGAATGAGAGGCTAATGTAAAGCGCTTTGAGCACCATGAAGGTGGAAAAGAACTATATAAGTGCAGTCCATTCCATTCCATTTCTTCGTTCTGAACGGATTTTAATAAAACCTTCAGTAATGATAGATAATGTGTCAA
>CM035796.1:47619535-47632035 GCA_020466265.1 Siphamia tubifer
TTATTTACAATTTTATATACCCGTCTTCTAAAAAGAAGCTCCAAAAATTCAGATTTAATATCAGTTATTCTTTCCAGCAGTTAGAAAATCAACACATTGCCTCAGATTTTCCATGTACATGTACATGTATATTTACAGAATGTTTTCAGAGAGCATAAATGAATTTTAGATGATTGAAATACAATAAAATCTGATTTGACATCAACATTTTGTCTTTTATTGATTTTTTTTTTCAACAAAAATACAGTTTAACTACAAATGTAAATTCTATCCACATCTAAATATTATTTAATGAAATAAAGGCCCCAATATTGAAGGCTTTAGTGGACATATACAGTTATCTATTTACTGTTCAACTTATTTCCTCTTACCATACTGCTGTTTTGTTACTGGCTTCTTCACATTCCTCACAATCTTGACAGAGCGGGAGTACAGTTTTAAATTTATTTTTTAGCTCTGGAAGAGGATTTGTATTTGGTTCCCCACACCAGGCACACAAGTCTGTGTGACCAAGAGATGCTCCATAAAGATATGAAACCATCTTCCCAATGAATAAACAAACGCTGGTGTTTTTGAAACAAACCAAGTGTGAAGTGAGTGGGAAATTAACAGACCATGTACCAAAGATTCATCAAGAGGCCAACAGCCAATCAAAACTGGCGCAGCAATCACATGCATTGAGGGTTGTTTTGATGGACATGGACACCATGTATATGGTCGTCGTTTGTCGCTAGTCATAAATCACGGTGGTCAGACAGGTGACAGATGTTGGTAAACATGAATACGGACTAAATACGGAGAAATAAATTCTCTCATCATCAGTCATTGGGAATTTCGAAGATAAGAGTCGGCCGGTTCATTATATTTAATTTATTTTGACAAACTGATAAAATGTTTACATTGTCGGCATTTTCGTCGTAAAAAAATTGGGTCGGTCGGGTGACCGGAACCACACGTATTATTTTGTTTGGCCTAATAACTGCTACTGTCACTAGGCTAATGCTAGCACTAGGCTAATGCTAGCACTAGTAACAAATGTTTCTATTCTCCTTTTGACTTGCAGTTTTTGGAATCTTTCATTTTCTTGTCAGGAACCTTTTAGCTACTTTTCAGTTCCAGTCTCAGTGTTCGTTAACTAAACCAACCCTGACCAGTTCCAACAGTTTGTTATTAATCAGGAAAGACAATCCGTCTCATTATGCTCTTAAATATTGTCTTTGGAAGTCCAGTCAGATTTGTGAATAAACGGAGGGTGTTAGTAGAAATCCTTCAGACCTGCCACAGAGCGTTAGTTCAGGAAGTTGACAGAAACACCGCCGTGCAGTTACTGCGCCGCCGCTCCACCCTGACCGGCCGCTCAGCCGCCACATATCTTGGCGTGGCAGATGTCGGAGGCCCGGCAGGAAAAAGCGGAGCCTTTGACTTTGATCTCTGGAGTGCAGCCCATTTAAATGTTTGTGTTTCAGATGTAGAGCTTTAATTTGGTCCTGATGGGTTCCAGGCTCACTGGGTTTAGCGTGGCATGTCGGATACAGGAGTGTTTACACAGTCTCCCTCCTGCTGCTGAAATAAGTGCATTAAGATGGATGGATTTACTTAGAGTCTAACCTCTGGACTGAGGGAACAAACTCTGAATGACCTCTTTATGTCGAGGAAGGAGATGGAAACACAACCGTCTGTGTGTGTATGTGTGTGTGTATTCATATCTTTATGGGGACATTTATATGTTTACACAGTCACACCATGGGGACCTCTGACACAAATTCAGGTCCCCATGAGGGTTAACTATGAATAAAGGTCCCCACCAGTAAAGTAGAAATGATGTGGCCCTATAAATATTTTATTTTTTCGGAAGTCCTCATAAAGCCTGAGGGAAACAGGTGTAAAGTGAAACATTAAGGAAAAAAAATATGTACTTATTATTATTTTAGTTCATTATTAGTAGTTATTTTTCTGTATTTAAAAAAATCATGTTTTTTATTTATGTAGTTTATTTTGTGAATATTTGTATTAATTCACTTGTATTTAATTTTTTTTTCTAATTTATTTTGTTTTATTAAAGAAAATGTTTACACTCACTACCCAGGCTACTTGATTACAAACTTGGTACTCATGAGACATGGAAATGAGTGTGTGTGTGTGTGTGTGTTTGTATTCCTGTCTTTCTCAGGACATTAGCTACCTTTACATGATGTTTTTAATTCTGAATTCTAAACGTATGAGGACTTAAAAGTGAGTAAAAGTTAAACAAACCACGATATTAAAGGGATTATCCAGAGTAAAAACAAGTTTAGCAAATTTTTTAGATGATTGGGGTACATACATATTAGGGATGGTGAAATTTCTAAAAAATCTTGGCCGATCATTGAGCCTCATTAACCGGTTGAAGTCGTTCCACACATTTACGCACCGCAGCACTTCAGTCACTTTGGTTTTTGAACACGAGTCACACTGCGAGGTCGAGGGATGTTATGTTAAAAGCTCATTTTAAAGCTTCACTCATCGAGAAAATATTAGATGTTTTAGTAAATTCTGCTGCAACATGAATTATGACAATTTTATAAATCTTTATTCCACATCGTTTGGTACCAATCTGAAAGTTCTGAGACTTATAATGTGATAATAATGTGATTTTGATCTTTTAGTTAAATGTGATATTGACCTTTGACCTTTCCTCAAATGGATCATTTTATCTGATTAGCATTATCAAGACTAAATGTTATTTCTGCTCAGATCAGACTCTGATCCAGAAACATCACAGTTAGAAAAGTGTCAGCAGACAGAAGTGGACAGTTGGAGGTGGGGGCGGGGCCTTTGTTGGCCACCGTTGGGGGGGGGGGCTTTGTTGGCCACCGTAGGGGCAGTAAATCAGCTGTGTTCCTGTGGAGTTGTTAACCTTTGGCTGCATCAGCAGATGAGGCAGCGCTGGAGCAAAGAAATACTATTACTGCTGCTGATGTGCTGTTCAGGAGGGGTGGGGGGAGGTGGGCAGACCCCCCCCACGACTTCTCCTTCTGCACAGGATATTGAACTTCCTTTACCCCCAGACGTGTATTAAATGCTCGTTGTAGGAGACAAGAAAACAACTGACGCAAAAAGCCTCCAGGGAAACGGTTCAAACCCCAACCCTTAGAAGAGACCCCAACCCTTAGAAGAGACCCCAACCCTTAGAAAAGACCCCAACCCTTAGAAGTGACCCCAACCCTTAGAAGAGACCCCAACCCTTAGAAAAGACCCCAACCCTTAGAAGTGACCCCAACCCTTAGAAGACACCCCAAGCCTTAATAAAGACCCCAACCCTTAGAAAAGACCCTAAGCCTTTATGTCTTGTAGTGTGCAGCGCTTTGTGTCAGCTGTGTCTGTTTTAAAGTGCTTTTAGAATTAAAGATGGTATGGTAACCCTGAACACCATAACCCTAACCCCAGCCCTTAAGACCCCAACCCTTACCACAGACCCCAACCTTTCTGATCCACCACTGTTTTATAAAAACACTCTTATTAAATATCAGAGGAGTTTTGTAATTTGTACTTAAGCTGATGTTTGAGCCAAAACAACAATAAGACTTTTACTCCAGTAGTCACGTCTGGGTTACATCTGCAGGGGTGGGGGGGGGCAGTAGTGACCCGTCATCGACCTCAACCGTGCCTACAAGGCAGAAAGAGTCCGTCCTTGACTACACAAACGCACAAAAGGCCAGCGCTCAGGCGGGTCATCTATCCGCCCAGCGTCAGGTCAAGTTCCACAGGCGGCCCACATTTCTCCGCACACACAAACCCACACAGACGGCAGAGGTCATCGCTGGGGCAGCGCCGCCAGCCTGAGGCAGTAAACCAACACTGGAGCTGTGAAAGACCAAACCTGCTCTTTCCAGTCGGCTGCTGAATGACTTACAGAACTGCCCGGGTGATTTGTGGCCTGATTGTTGCTCTCTATATCACTGCAGCTTACAGCAGGTGGAAATAACACACGGCTCTATCAGCCTCAGCGGCGCTCCTCTCTCAGCCTGGAAATAACACACGGCTCTATCAGCCTCAGCGGCGCTCCTCTCTCAGCCTGGAAATAACACACGGCTCTATCAGCATCAGCGGCGCTCCTCTCTCAGCCTGGAAATAACACACGGCTCTATCAGCCTCAGCGGCGCTCCTCTCTCAGCCTGGAAATAACACACGGCTCTATCAGCCTCAGCGGCGCTCCTCTCTCAGCCTGGAAATAACACACGGCTCTATCAGCCTCAGCGGCGCTCCTCTCTCAGCCTGGAAATAACACACGGCTCTATCAGCCTCAGCGGCGCTCCTCTCTCAGTCTGGAAATAACACACGGCTCTATCAGCATCAGCGGCGCTCCTCTCTCAGCCTGGAAATAACACACAGCTCTATCAGCATCAGCGGTGCTCCTCTCTCAGCCTGGAAATAACACACGGCTCTATCAGCCTCAGCGGCGCTCCTCTCTCATCCTGGAAATAACACACGGCTCTCTCTCAGGAAACACCAGTAGAAATGAGGCAGAGAGAAAAACAAGCCCCCAGCTCACTCCCACACAGCAGTGATAAATATGGAGCCATTTTTGGGACAACATTAAACGTCCTCTGAACAATCTACGGTTTTGGACCAAAAATCGTGATTTCAAAGAACATGAATTTGTGATGGTCCAAGATTCTGTGTATGATTTGTTCTTTTGTTTTTCACCTGCCAATCAAAAACGTTATTGTTCCCAGTGTTTGAAAAACGGCATTAGAACATTAGATGATCGATCCTTATTTCTATGTCCTTGGAAAACCAACAGAGGATAGGATTATTTCCTGTTAGTAGCTAAACTTTGCGGATGAGAGTTGTTCTAGGCAGGAGTGTCGTAAGTCTCATGAAATATCATCCCATGAGATTTCACTGCCGTTACCTTCGGAGCTTCAGATTGGCGGTCACCCTGATAGTGTTAGAGTGAATGAATGAGCTAATTGTCTGGTCAGTAAAAGTCCCTGGTGAACTCTTTAAAGACACTAACATGTCAAACAAACCAGCTGGTTAACATTATAAGGGTCTGTACATGTGGTCCCCACATTGTCAGGTCAAAATATTATGTGTAAATATGTTCAGCACTTAACAACAACAACAAATTATAAATGTATGTAAAATAAAACAACTTAAATATTTAAAAAACTGACAGATAATAAAATAAAACCTTCTCTGTGTCGACTGTAGGAATCACGCTGATCACCACTCCAAGATGGCTGCCATAGTTCTTGTGTCCCAGGGACCAATGGTTGTTATGGTTACAGTGACTGCGGCTGCCATTTTCACTTCCAGAGAAGTGATCACGTGACCATGTATGTCATGTCCTGTGACATATAATTTTGGAAAAAGTGTTTCCATTGTGCTTTTGCGATATATTAGAAACAAAACATCTGAAAAACCACCTCATGAAAGTGTGAAAACTTTTTATCGAAATTTGAGTGTTGTTTTTTTATTTCAGGTGTTTCCATTATAATTTTTTATAGCGATATTTACATTTTGTGAATTTCCAAGGGTAATGGAAAAACAACTACTGATGACTATCCCATAAAGCTCAGTCTATGGATGGTCTCCAGACTATGACTTCATATCATAGTCGGGGTTGGCCATGCTACCATCCAAACACTCTCCATCACCTTTAATTTAGTCCCAAAAATCACACTATAGTGGCGGCCCACGGCCTGGAAAGCGGTCTCTCCTCTCAGGAAACACAAGCAGTAAAAGAGTCAGAGAAAAACAAGCCCTCCCTCCGCTCACTCCCACACAGCAGTAACACGCTCACAGGCAATTTGGCTGCCAGCAGAGCTCTCCATGACAATCCAGGGAGCTCTTCAGCTCTGATATCTGCCACCAAAGTTCACCTCCGCTTTTCTCTTTCCACTATTTTTTTAAATAATGCCATCAGCTCTGCAAATTACACCTTCGGCGCAGCACATTATTCTCTCCCCCCTGGTGACAGACGCACTCAGAAGCCCCGACACACTTCACCGGCGGCGCTCTTCACGCTGGCGTCGGCCCCGGGTCTCGCTGTAGCACCGCTTCATTTTCACATTAACTCCAGCAAAGCGCGCTGCAATCAGTGTGATGCTGAGGGGGGGGGTTGGTTGGATCACTAACGCCGTACACTTCAATTCACCCCCGCACTGAACTCACTCTCACATCATCGCAGATGCAGTTGCAGGAGGCGCACGTCCACCAGGGACCAGAACCAGGGCTGGTGTCATAGTTAGACTAGGCGGTCGCCTATGGCACCAGATGTCTTCGGGCACCAAGTCCAACCGAATTAGAATATTAAGATACTGTATTTTCTGGACTATCGGGTGAACTGAAAAGACTTTCATTTTCTCCAAAAACCACAGTGTGCTTCATATATGGATTCATTCTGGTTGTGCTCAGTGACTTAGACTTTTTATCTGATAATTTAGACTCTTTTAAAGTTTGATTTATCGGAATAATAGTGTGTTTTGTTCCGTGTTCCAACTCAACAGTGTTTATAGTTATTGTTAGTGTTTATCTTCACTTAATGCTCCTTATAATCCAGTTCACCTTATAGTGTGAAAATACAGTAAATAAATCATTAAAGTTAACATTGACACTGATTATTC
The DNA here is from genome assembly GCA_020466265.1 of Siphamia tubifer. Classification (NCBI taxonomy): domain Eukaryota; kingdom Metazoa; phylum Chordata; class Actinopteri; order Kurtiformes; family Apogonidae; genus Siphamia; species Siphamia tubifer. The sequence goes on from CM035796.1 coordinate 47,626,147, forward strand.
ATGGACACTCAGTACGTACTCCATCACATGTAGGACACTATGTTTACACATGATCATTTAGAATTACACTAAAAGGAAAGAGGGGTGTTGGCCTAGTGTTGGTCTAGTGTTGGCCTAGTGTTCGCCAAGGGAACAACATTGACCAGAACCGACCCTGACCAGAATGTTGGGATATTAAGCATCTACAACATGCAAATGATTCCCAAAATGACTGAAATTATGTTGGTACCTTAACTCTGTATGGGACCACGTCAGGGCCGGTTCTGGTCAATGTGGTGCACTAGGCCAAGACTAGGCCAACACTAGGCCAACACTAGGCCAACACTAGGCCAACACTAGGACAACACTCGGCCAACACTAGGACAACACTAGGCCAACACTAGGACAACACTAGGCGACCACCCCTCTTTCCTTTAAGTGTAATTATAAATGATCATCTGTAAACATAGTGTCCTACATCTGATGTATGTCTCTGAGTATAATCTGGAGTTTACATTATCCATATATGAAGCTTTTTCATCTTTTCTGAACTAAAGGAACGTGATTGAGCCGTCGTCTGTTGTGCAAATTAAAACCAATTCCATGTGAAAAATAACTGTCACTGTGGACCAGTACTACTGACATACTGATTATTTAATACTAATACAGTAATACTTCAATTTCACTAGTATGAAATCGATTTCACATTACCTCCTGGGGTAGCCTGAGCCCTATCCCCACCCCCCTCACTATTTACATTACCTCCTCATTAGTATTAGGGATGTGACTCTTGGTCCAAAACAGTTTTAAAAATTAGCTGGAAACTATTAGAATTAGAAAAAGCTAACCCTAACCCCCCCAGCGCGCTGATGTGCGCCCCCACCCCCAAACACACACCTGGTGACAGATAGAAAGGGTAAAGAAGGAAACCAAACGTTTTCTGAATAAACAAGAATATTACACATCACACGACAACAACATGTTGATCTTCGTTGAGTGATTCATCTTATCTTCTGCATCGAACCACAAAGAGGCTTTTAATTTGAAAATCACAATAACTACAGACAACGTTATATTTCATTTTTCTGTACAGGCGGAACCAGGTGAAGCAGCTGATTTCAGCTACAATGTCGAACAGATTTAACAACAGTAGTCACATGAATCTACACCAGGTTTTTATTTAAAATAATTAACATGTCCACATGTTCGTATTCGCAATTAATCCGGCTGCAGAAAATACACGCTCCAACGACATACATATGTACGTACGTGCTCTGCTTCGTTTCTGTTATTGCAACATTTTTCTCTTGCATTTGTTGTATGTGTTTCATCCTTCTGGTGTTTACAGCGTTTTGTTAATGCGGTGTGTTTGCTCCTGTTGACGACCGTACAATGACAGTCAATACGACATTCAAGTAATGCCATGTCACGAATGTTCAAAAGTGCTCTCCCATCCCTAATTAGTTCCAATGTATTATCCATCCATCCATCCATATAGTCATGCTGTAGTTCAGGGGTGCTCAGTCCTGGTCCTTGAGGGTCACTGCCCTGCATGTTTTAGATGTTTGGGTTTTTTAATACACCTCACGGTCATTATCATTCTTCTGCAGAACTTGATGACAGGCTGATCCTTTGAATCAGTGTTACATGAAGGATAAACCTAAAACATGCAGGACAGCGACCCTCGAGGACCAGGACTGAGCACCCCTGAACTACAGCATGACTATATGGATGGATGGATGGATAATACATTGGAACTAATTAGGGATGGGAGAGCACTTTTGAATTCACTGGAACACTGTGTGATGGTCCTATCAGAAACCTGGCTGGATGCACACACGCCGGACGGTGCTATCGAGCTCGCAGGCCGCAGTGTTTACCGAGCAGACTGCAACAGTCACTCCGGTAAAAGCAGAGGGGGGGGTCTGTGTATCTACACATAACAAATGGTGCACGGATGCAAAAATTATCCACGCTTACTGTTCAACGGATATAGAATTCATGATCCTGAGCTGTAGACCTTTTTATCTGCCACGGGAATTTACATCTGTTTTAATAACTGCTGTCTACATACCACCACAAGCTAATGCTAAGATAGCATTAGATCAGCTGCATGGTGCTGTAAACACACACATGACGGCCCAACCAGACAGCGTTGTCATCGTGGCAGGGGATTTTAACCATACTGATTTTAACACCGTTATACCAAAGTTTTTTAAGACTGTGAACATTCCCACAAGAGGCAATAACACATTGGACCAGGTCTACACCAACATCCAACATGCCTATAAAGTCACCCCCCTTTCACATCTGGGCCGCTCAGACCACTTAGCTCTGTCCCTCATTCCAACATACGGACCCCTGGTCAGTAGGGAGAAACCATCCACCAAAACAGTCCAAGTGTGGAATGAGGAAGCAACCTCAGCTCTGCAGGACTGTTTTGAAACAACTGACTGGGATGTCTTAGCAGAGGGGACAGACTTGGAAGGATATGCAGCCACTGTCCTCTCCTACATACATTTTTGTACAGAGACTGTGGTGGAAACAAAAACTGTTAAGGTCTTCCCTAATCAGAAACCGTGGTTTAACAAGGACATGCGGACTCTGATTAGGGAGCGTGACTGTGCTTTTAAAATGGGGACCCACTTGGAGTACAGGGAGGCACAGCGGAGGCTGAGGAGGGGCATCAGGGAAGCCAAGCTGAGGTACCATCAGCGCATTGAGGAGCACTTCAACAACAACAGCTCCAGGACCATGTGGCAGGGGATAAAACACCTGACTGGATTTAATCCTAGCAGAGCAGCCCTGAACCCCAAGGACAACTCACTCCCCAACACCCTGAACCAGTTCTTTGCTCGTTTCGAAAGACAGAACACAGAGACCAACCAGCAGCCACCTCTACCAGAGGAAGACCACCACCTCCAGCTCCAGCGACACCAGGTCCAAGCTGCCTTAAACAGGATCAACATCAGAAAGGCAGCGGGGCCTGATGGGGTCTCTGGACGCATCCTGAAGGCCTGTGCTGAGCAGCTGGCGGGAGTGTTCACCACCATTTTTAATCTCTTGCTGCTGCAGTGTGTGGTCCCCACATGTTTTAAATCCACCACAATTATTCCAGTACCCAAGAAAAGCACGGTGAGCTGCCTGAATGACTATCGCCCGGTTGCACTCACACCCATAATCACCAAATGCTTTGAGAGACTAGTTCTCACCCACATCAAGGCTGTCATACCCGCTGCATTAGACCAATATCAGTTTGCATACAGATCAAACAGATCCACGGACGATGCAGTTATAACAGCTCTGCACACTGCACTTTCACATCTGGAACACAACAATACATATGTTAGAATGTTGTTTGTCGACTTCAGTTCAGCATTCAACACAATAATCCCACATAAACTGGTCACAAAACTAAGCAACCTGGGACTGGGCAGCTCACTGTGCACATGGGTACTGGACTTTTTAAAGAACAGACCACATAGGGTCAGGATGGGACTCCACACCTCGTCCACTCTGACCCTCAGCACCGGAACACCGCAGGGGTGTGTTCTCAGCCCCTTCCTCTACTCTCTCTTCACCCATGACTGCTCAGCCATCCACCCCACAAACACCATTGTTAAGTTTGCTGATGACACGGCTATTGTAGGACTGATCCACAATAACAACGAGACAGACTACAGAGACGAGGTCCAGCACTTGGCACACTGGTGTGACAATAAAAATCTGGACTTAAACATTTCAAAAACCAAAGAAATCATAATAGACTTCAGGAAATTCAAACGGACTGAGCACAGTGACCTGTACATCAACGGGGAGAGAGTAGAGGAGGTGGACTGTTTCAGGTACCTGGGAGTCCACATCACGGCGGACCTCACCTGGACAGCGCACATCAGCCATCAGGTGGGGAAAGCCCATCAAAGACTATACTTCCTCAGGAAGCTGAGACAGTCCCAGCTCCCCCAGAACCTGCTGGTCAGGTTCTACAGGGCTGCGGTGGAACCCCTCCTATCCTACTGCTGCACTGTGTGGTTCGGGAACTGCACAGCAGAGGACAGGAGGGTTCTGCAGAGGGTGGTGAGAACGGCAGAGAGGGTGATAGGAACCGGGTTGCCCTCTCTGTCCGACATCTACGCTGGCAGGCTTAAAAAGAAAGCCATCTCCAGAGACCCCACCCACCCTGGACATGAACTGTTTATCCCCCTCCCCTCTGGATGGAGATACAGAGCGCTGGGGGCACGGACTAACAGATTGCTGCGTAGCTTTTACCCACAGGCGGTGAAAAGCACAACACCTCCTTTTAATGGATTTTAACCTACATTAGCACTTTAGCACCTTTTAAGTATAATTGCACTTTTCTTTTACCAAACAGTAGCATTTTTAGATATTTATAAACAGTAAATATTTTAACAGGATGCATTTTATCTATGATGTGTGTGGATTTGCTTTTACCTCCTATTACTATATGTTGTTGTCTTTTATATTTTTTTAATGTTGATTTATTTGGTGCTGATGTTGAGGGATGCCAAATGGAATTTCATTGTATTTACAATGACAATAAAGTCTATTCTATTCTATTCTATTCTATTCTATTCTATTCTATATTCGTGACATGGCATTACTTGTATTGTGTTTGACTTGGACTATGCACCCCTGCTGTAGTTCAAACCTCTTTAACCCAGGTCAGTTTGGATCGCTACAAAAAAACCCCCCATCAAAAACAAAAAAAAAAATACAGCTTTGACAATACCAAACTCACGTCGTCTGAAATTGCGATTTCTGGTCTGAGAGTGTAGATCGTTAGTGTCCTAGAAGACGTGTTTTTAAAAACAGGGTTTGATTAGACGCAGATTCACAGGAAACTCAAAAAAACGCTCAGTGTTAATAAGCGTCTGTGCAGATCTTCGTAAATGTCACCCAGTGTTTTTATCTTAATCTAATTTCATAAACAACACAAACGCTGCTGATATCTGGGCAGCGTCTGCGTGATTGACTGTATCACAGCGGACGGTGACGGAAGTCACTGACAAGATATTAGCGCCGCAGGACGCGCCTTTAATCATTTGATGGATCTGTCTGCGGCCCGTTTTGGTGACACATCACTACTGGACCGTCCCGACACTTCAGTCGACTCCCACGACGACGACTGTCGCCGCTTTAATAAGGCTTCGTTAGCGGGTTCCACCTCGAAAAGAGCTCAGAGTTTGGAGAAGCGGCCAGTAGAGTGGACGCTCGTGTATCTGCTGCTAATGAATCAGGCTAGCGCCGGCCGACACCCGGAGGTGCATCGACAGCAGCTGTAATTAGAGCTAACGTTTAATGATTCTTAGTTAATGAAATCAATTCCTGGACAAAGTGAAGAGAGAAAAAAACAGAGTGATGAGAACTGGAAGCTCCACATGTATCGATGTTACAATGTTCACAATAGTCACATGACAGGTCACATGACAGGTCCTGTTTTAATGTAGGAGATGAATTTTATTTATTTGTATTTATTTTTTTACATTTTAATTTATTTGTTATTAATTTATTATTTTAATTATTTTATGAGTCTTTTTAATTAATGAATTAATGAATTAATTCTTTTTTGTTTAATTAATTAATTCATTCATTTATTTATTCAACTTTATTTATTTTTTATATTGAAATTTTTTGCATTGTTCGTAATTTTTAAAAATGTATTTATCTTTTTTTATTTAACTATTTGTTTATTTGTTTAATTCATTATTTGTTTATTTGTATTTTTCTTTATTTGTTTTTCTTTTTTACTTGTTTATTTTACTTATATTATTTTTAAATTTCTTATTATTTGTATTTTTTCTTTCATTTATTTGTCTCTTTATTTATGTATTTATTTACCTATGTTTGTATCATGAATTTTTTTTTCATTTTTTAATTCATTTTTGTTGA
>CM035796.1:47637035-47647035 GCA_020466265.1 Siphamia tubifer
AACAAATTAATCTTGTAACTTGAGGTACCACAGTATTTTACTGGACTGGTCACTAGAGGTCGAACTGATCTGAAATGAACAATATCAGTCCATATGAGGTAGCAGCTGGAAAGACAGTTCTGCAGTGGTACCTGCATCCACTGATAGTACCATCTAGGAATGGGTGGTATGTAAGGTATCATACCTTTGAGGGGTTTCTTTTGTCTATGGTACAGATTTTTGTCACACCGTTCTACTGTCCATCCTGTTGATGGTACTAATGCAAAGTTTACAACGTCTGCCGGCTGCGTCTAAGAAGCAGCTAGCACCACAGTCTTCCTAGATGTTGTGTTAGCATTAGCAGCTAGCACCACAGTCTTCCTAGATGTTGTGTTAGCATTAGCAGCTAGCACCACACTCTTCCTAGATGTTGTGTTAGCATTAGCAGCTAGCACCACAGTCTTCCTAGATGTTGTGTTAGCATTAGCAGCTAGCACCACAGTCTTCCTAGATGTTGTGTTAGCATTAGCAGCTAGCACCAAAGTCTTTCTAGATATTGTGTTAGCATTAGCAGCTAGCACCACAGTCTTCCTAGATGTGTTAGCATTAGCAGCTAGCACCACAGTCTTCCTAGATGTTGTGTTAGCATTAGCAGCTAGCACCACAGTCTTCCTAGATGTTGTGTTAGCATTAACAGCTAGCACCACAGTCTTCCTAGATGTTGTGTTAGCATTAACAGCTAGCACCACAGTCTTCCTAGATGTTGTGTTAGCATTAACAGCTAGCACCACAGTCTTCCTAGATGTTGTGTTAGCATTAACAGCTAACACCACAGTCTTCCTAGATGTTGTGTTAGCATTAGCAGCTAGCACCACAGTCTTCCTAGATGTTGTGTTAGCAGACACATTTAGTTTAAATAATCTACAAATATAAAATATATAGTTTATGTAGTGTACTGTTGGTTATAATGGTATGTAATTACAACATATTTATATTCAGGAATCTACAATTTAATTTACAGGGTGTCTGAAAAGTGAGCTAACAAGCTAACAGCTAAAGTCATGATAGCCTTAGAGTTTATGATGACAACAAAACAATTGTGTTAAACGTCAACACTGCCTTAAATGTAACCCACTGCACCAGCCTTAATAACTGTATGTTACTGTATCCAGGTGAGTTACTGTTAGTAATGGTATCTGACTGGTGTTAGCAACTAAAACGACTGTTCAGATTGCTAACGTTAGCATGCTAAGTGCTGCTACAGTGATTGTTACCATTGAGATGTGTTGTGTTATGAATATAAAGAAAGTCTGCACTAATATGAAAGACTGCACTTGGAGTTATATGACACTAACAAACTGTGTACTTTATTATTATATATAGTATCCTACAAAAGTACTATACCCTTATATATACTGTGTACTACCAGTGGCTCAAATTATACCAGGACATACATTTTTGGTCATAACACTCATTCCTAATATTATCTAATGTGTGTTTGGTGGAAGTGTGTCCACAGTGATGTCTTTTTAGAGGTCAGTTGTTGTGGAATAGTTCACACAAAGTACTGACGACCTCCTCCTCCTCCTCCTCCTCCTCCCTCCTCCTCCTCCTCCTCCTCCTCCTCCTCCTCCTCCTCCTCCTCCTCCTCCTCCTCCTCCTCCTCCTCCTCCTCCTCCTCCTCCTCCTCCTCCTCCTCCTCCCAGGGCAGTATTGCATTAACAGTTATGGTTCCTGTCAACATTTTCTATCTTTGACAAACATTTCCCATGTATGTGTGTGTTTAAATGTTCTTCTGTTCTGTCAGACTGTAGACAGATTTAGATTTATGGTGCATTAGAAACCTCCAGGAAAAAGCAAACACATCTGCATCATCCATATTTAACACAGCATTTTAGAATAATAACAGCAAAAAAAAATATAATAATATCTGTACCTTTAACTGCAGCTGTGCTGAAAAACTTCTCTGATCCAGCATCAGAACCCTGGAAAACACAAAAAAAAAAATCATAAAAACCTGAATAAAAACACAGATGTCACCAAAACAACTGCTGTCATTTCTTCAGGTTTTCTTCTTCTTACTCCTTTTTCAGGTGTATATTAAATGATTATTTTTCTTTATGCATATATATGTTATAATGTGAATGCTGGAAATAGACCAATCAATCAATCAATCAAACTAATATTCACAGAATGTCTAATCTCGCCCCTATTTTTTTCCAATCTCCAGTTTCTATGACAACCTGTTCTCAAATTAGAGCCAAAAATGTGATTTTGACCTTTCTGTTAAATGTGACCTTGACCCTTGACCTTTTGCAATATTGATAATTTGGTTATATGTATATATGCATCAGTGTGTGTAATATTATGATAATATATCCAGTATTGATTAAGTTATGGCGTGATATGTCTATGTTTGACACAAACAGTGTTTTAGAAGTTAATTTGGACACATGTCACCTTTGACCTCCAGAGATCTGAAAAACTATTGGTCATAGGTGATAACACCAATTATGAGAATTGTATAAATCTTCATCGTTCCACATCGTTTGGTACCAACCTGAAAGTTCTGTGACCCTCTGTTCTGGAGTTATAATCCAATATGTGATTTTGACCTTTTAGTTAATTGTGACCTTGACCTTTGACCTTTACTCAAATGGATCATTGCATCTGATACACATTTGCCGTATGTATATTTTATAAAATTATATGATTATATAATTTCCACTTTTTATCTCATAATTTTTTACCTTATTGTTAATTGTGACCTTGACCTTTGACCTTTACTCAAGTGGATCATTACATGTGATGCACATTAACTATATGTATATTCCCATCTAATTTCATGGTATTATCTCATGTCACTGAGTTAGAGCATGTAATGTCTGTGGACACACACACACACACACACACACACACACACACACACACACACAAGGTGATTACAATAATCTCACCCAACATTAAGAATCAATCAATCAAAAAAATCTATCAAATGAAACATAATAACTCATAATGGATCTGATGGAATCTGAACAATTACAGTAAGATGTTTCATTTCCATCATGTTAAACTACAGTTTTACATTTATATATAAACTAAAGCTGTCAAATGATTCAAATGTTTAATCAGATTAATTACAAGGTTACTTTAGATTTATTTCCATTAATCATAATCAAAACATTTTGTCATTTTATGCCAAATTTACCACAAAATCCATAAAAATACAATAAGAGCAAAAATACACACACACACACAAAATTATTCTAAAATACAAAAAAATACCCCAAAAATGTGATCAAATATCCAAAAAATATGAATATACACTATGTGATATTAAATAGTTTCAATAAAACTACTTAAAAGGAAACAACTGTTTAGTTTAGTTCCATAACTTTTTTTTTATCACATTAATTGTGATGATGGATGAATGTGAGTTAATGTGTTGATGTGGACAGGCCTATAGTATTAATGTGTCTACACTGGAAAAAGGATTTTGGGAAGTTGGTTAAAAACAATGGAAATCAGTGATATTTAAACCATAGTAATTAGTTAATTATCAGTCAAATCTATTATAACTGGTTCAATTCTATCTACTATATTTTCTGCACTGGACTGTAAGGAGTATTAGGTGAAGTCGAAATGATGAGATAAAAAGTCGAAATGATGAGACAAAAAGTCGAAATTATGAGATAATCTCGAAAATGTTAAGAATAAAGTGTAAATGAAACGTCGACTATAACGTTGTCATTTCGTAGACACATCAACCGTTCCGTAGCTGCAGGTTCATGTTCCTTTAATAGTTTAATATTTATAGACTTAAGTCCATAAAGTCCATCTAGTCTAGTCCGTCTGTCTGTATGTTTTTGGAGTCCACCTTTACTGTCAGAGGAACAGGGTTTACATCGATAGTCGACATGAGTTCAGGTTCAGAACAACAGACTGTGTCCAGTTTCGTGGGGTATTATCTTTAAAATCAGCCCAAACTTAAAAAAAGCTGTGTGGGCTCAGTCAAGGATCAACTCAGATTCTTCATCTTCAGTTTTTTTTTTTCTCGGTCACAATCAAACAGAATCAGAATCAGCTTGAATCAGAAAGAAAACCTTTAAAAAATAAAGAAAAAGGCACTAAATAAACTCCTTAATATCAACACAACGACTATGAAATAGAGCTGCATGTGTCTTCATTTTAACATAACACAAATGTTATACTGTGGAAAAGTTCTCATAATTTTGACTTTTTATCTCATAATTTTGGCTTTGCTTATAAGGGCTGAGTGGTGTAGCAGTTAAAATACACAAGTCACCATTTATGAAATAAAAAGTCTAAATTATTACATAAAAATTATTAGATGAACTAATTATTTCATTAGTTGGTGATTAATTTTTGACAGTTTTTGTTCATTTTCTTGCTTATGTTATTGTATTTTTTTCCTTTTTTTTTAGCTGTAGAACTGCTAACGTTTCAGGAGTTAAACTGACTCTGAAAAAATATTTCAAACATGCAGGACACGGGCCCTGCAGGACTGGACTTGGACACTCCTGCTCTAAAACATGATTATTAATAATATCTATTTTATGTTTTTATTTGAGTGGTTCAGCTTCACTTCTGATGGTGAAGCCCTGAACCAAAGACCCCTGTTATAAATGTTTAAATGAGTCCAGATCTACTGAACCATAGTGAGTGACAATAGTTACTGTCTTTGACTAAATCTGTTTTTACAGTGTGTTTACACGACAAACAAAAAAAAAAATGTCCGAGCGCTGCGAGTTAGTTCAACTTTTCGAACAGCGCTGCGCTCGTCAATATCACAATTCTCTTACTGACCAATCAAAAGCAAGGAGGGGGCGGGACAACCGCAGTGGTTAATGTTTACACATATCTAACAGGAAGTGAGTGACGTCTGTGTAACTTAGCAACAACACACGTTCTCCTAAAGCACCAGAGAGACACAGTTTTTATGTTAAAACTCATGGTGACACTGTCTTAAACCAGGGGTGTAACAGCTCTGTGTTTATTTTAGTATTTGGATTTTCCTTTGATGAATGGGAATTTAAAAAAACAACCCGTTTATTTGACTTTTGTTTTGAAGCACAAAATCAACTTTATTACGCAGCATTTTTCTTTCCTTTTCATTTGTTTTATTTCACTTTATAAAAAAACAAATTCAAAGTCAAACAGAAATGAAAAAGAAAATGGAGCAAAAACAAACATTATTCTTATTCTCGCACCAGAAGTTTCCGTTCACACTATAACAAAGTGTGAATAATGTGAGAATAACAACCAAGAATGATGTTTTTGGAGCCGTACTCGGACATAGTTTTAGAATGAAACAAGGCCTGTCATCGTCGGAAATATCTGAGTGTGTTTCAGTGTAAAGCGGAGGCGAGAGAGGACCACTGTTACACTTCTGTCCTTTTGGAATCGGACGGGCCACCCAGAGTTACCATGGTGACGGGCCACACAGAGTTACCATGGTGACGGGCCACCCAGAGTTACCATGGTGACGGGCCACCCAGAGTTACCATGGTGACGGGCCACCCAGAGTTACCATGGTGACGGACCACCCAGAGTTACCAACACATGCTGTGTTTGCTGCGTGTTGTGTCCCCTCCACTGGTGGTTTTAACCCTTGTGCGGTCCTTCGGGTCAAAGAGACCCGGTGGTTCACAAATGTACCTTTTTATACGTACTGTAGGATGCCATTGCTTACTACTGAAAACAGTAATATATCCTTGGGGGGTGGGGTGATGAGTCTATGGAACTGAACTTTGGAATCTGGGTTTTTAAGACCCGATTGTAGGACACAGTCAGTGTGTCTTTTACGAAGGACCGCACAAGGGTTAAAATCCTTCATAGAAAACAACAGTGAAACCTGACACTCAGTAAAAGTCTGTCCACTACACGTCACCAGGAAACAACAGGAACCAGGGACCCAGAAAAAGACGGTCCATCTGATGTCAGATGGACTTTAGCCCCTCCCTCATTGCAGCCAATCTGCAGTAGCATTAGCATTAGCATCTACTAGAGCAGACGGCGCCACAGTAGCTGCTGCACAAACTGTAAAAAACTGTTGGATCAAACTGGTTCATGTGTCTCTGTGGAAATAAAGACTGTTTTTTTACTGCACGTTTTCAAAACAAGTGACGTCACCAAACCTAGCTGGATGTTACTCTGGGATGGTAAACACACACAGAGCCAGAGGGGAGGGGGGAGTGTTCCTTCACACATTCTGAGCCAATCACAGACGCCTCATCAGCGCGTCATGGACATGTATGAGGAAGTAGAAGTAAACTGTGTTGTTCCACCTCCAGTCATTTTTCTACCGTCACATGATATGGACATAGTCACATGGTCATATGGTCACATGGTCACATGGTCACATGGTCACATGGTCATATGGTCACATGGTCATATGGTCACATGGTCATATGGTCACATGGTCACATGGTCACATGGTCACATGGTCATATGGTCACATGGTCATATGGTCACATGGTCATATGGTCACATGGTCATATGGTCACATGGTCACATGGTCATATGGTCACATGGTCATATGGTCACATGGTCACATGGTCACATGGTCATATGGTCACATGGTCACATGGTCACATGGTCACATGGTCACATGGTCACATGGTCATATGGTCACATGGTCATATGGTCACATGGTCATATGGTCACGTGGTCATATGGTCACATGGTCACATGGTCATATGGTCACATGGTCATATGGTCACATGGTCATATGGTCACATGGTCATATGGTCACGTGGTCATATGGTCACATGGTCACATGGTCACATGGTCATATGGTCACATGGTCACATGGTCATATGGTCACATGGTCATATGGTCACATGGTCATATGGTCACATGGTCACATGGTCACATGGTCACATGGTCAGACACAAACTGAGTGTATTCGATCAGTATCGGGCAGTGGTTCAGTATGAATACATAAACTGTTAGAACATCAGTTATGTCTGATTTATTGATTAAATGTCAGATGTTTGTTGTTAAATCAACTCTATTTGTATTATTATTATTTATTATTTAGAATATGTTATAGTGTATGAACAGTATAAATGTTTTCTACTGTAGACCTCCATCTGATAACACATTTATTTTGAATCATTCGACTAGTTTATGTGATGTATTATTATAGAACATTTGATCTGAACAGTATTTGGTATAAACGACTGTGATCTGATAATTGTATTTAATGTTTGTGTGTTTGCTCAGTTATAAAGGTAACTGTAGTGTTATGTTTTTATGTTAGTATTTCTAATAAATTGTAGAAAAACTGAGGATTTATTTATTCAAGTTAATTCAATTAGACATGTAATCAATATATTAGTTATAATCAATATGTTAGTTATAGAACACAACTGAAGTGGAATTAATACACAGTAATATTCCTGAAATAAATAGGAAAACACTGACATGTTTGGACTAAAATACCTTGTGTTCACGTCTGAGTAAAAGTAGAATAAAATGTTGAGACTTTTAGTCGAAAAAAAAATGACGAACAAAAATGATTTGTGAAAAATTAAAAGTGACTAAAACTAAGAATGAACTTTGACTAAAGACTAAAATGAACAATGGTTCAAATGTCCTGAATTATTTTAATTAACCTATATCCAGAGGTGGGAAGTAACTAAGTAGAAGTACTTTGTTACTGTACTTAAGTATATTTTTTAGGTATCTGTACTTTAGTTGAGTATTTATTTTTCTGACAACTTTTTACTTTTACTCTTTACATTTATATAAATATATGTACTTTATACTCTTTACATTTATATAAATATATGTACTTTATACTCTTTACATTTATATAAATATATGTACTTTGTACTCTTTACATTTATATAAATATATGTACTTTATACTCTTTACATTTATATAAATATATGTACTTTATACTCTTTACATTTATATAAATATATGTACTTTATACTCTTTACATTTATATAAATATATGTACTTTATACTCTTTACATTTATATAAATATATGTACTTTATACTCTTTACATTTATATAAATATATGTACTTTATACTCTTTACATTTATATAAATATATGTACTTTATACTCTTTACATTTATATAAATATATGTACTTTATACTCTTTACATTTATATAAATATATGTACTTTATACTCTTTACATTTATATAAATATATGTACTTTATACTCTTTACATTTATATAAATATATGTACTTTATACTCTTTACATTTATATAAATATATGTACTTTATACTCTTTACATTTATATAAATATATGTACTTTATACTCTTTACATTTATATAAATATATGTACTTTATACTCTTTACATTTATATAAATATATGTACTTTATACTCTTTACATTTATATAAATATATGTACTTTATACTCTTTACATTTATATAAATATATGTACTTTATACTCTTTACATGGTCAGAATAGACTCAATACTTTTTCAAACTAAACAGATGTGACAGTATAAAAGTATTTATGTTTTATAATTATTTGTTATTATCTCACAATTTTGACTTTTTATCTTAAAAGTTTGTATTTTTCAAATAATAAAAAAAAATCTCATGAATTTTTACCTCAGTTGTGACTTTTTTTCCCCATTTTTCCTACATTTTCTGCCTATAATCATAAAACTGAGCACAGTGACCCTATCAAACACATTATCTACACTAACTCATTTTTAAATGCTTTATTTGAGATACTTTTTAAACTTTTCAGATTTTTCCTGGTTAAATAACTATTATTTCAATCAGGGAAAGAATACAGATTTACTTTTTACTTGTGTACTTTATTACAATTGAAAAGTTGGACTTTTTTTTTTTTTTTTTTTTTTACATGTATTTAACAAAAGGACTTGAATCAGTAATTCTACTTTTACCAAAGTATTTTTTCACATAAGTAACCGTACTTCTATTTAAAGGACACACCATTCATGACAAAAAAAATTGCAGTTTTACTTTTTACTTTATTACAATTGTGCAGTTGTACTTTTTTACTTTTACTTAAGTAAAGGAGTCAAATCAGTACTTCTACTTTTACCAGAGTATTTTTTTCACACCAGTAGCTTTACTTCTACTTAAGTACATAATGTGAGTACTTTGACCACCTCTACCTATATCATCATAATGTAAACCAATAACTAGATAAATAAACTAATACTGGCTTTTATATAAGGATGGAAAAGTAAAGGGTATGTGTTTATATGTAAGTATGTGAAGGAGATTCACACTTTTCGTCACGTCATAGAGCGCCTCCATTTTGATTATGCTAATGCTAACGCTAACTACTGAACTTCCAGTAACATTAGTCGACGTCACTGTGACGTTATGTGACGTCGCACAACGACCAAATGTCACATGTTAGATCTAATGTTAAATATGAAGCACAAGACATTGTCTGATTTAACTAAATATGTCAATAACCTGCTTTAAGGTTAAAGGTCATACATTTACCAAATATACCATTGGTGCGACGTCATGTGACGTCTTTACGTGACGTCATGGAGCCTATGGGTGTTATCTCATCTGAGGTCAGAAGGTCAGACGAAGTGAAGGAAAAAAACACCTGATACTATCTGGTCTGGATTCTGAGATATCACCACTGATGTATTTGAACTGTTGACCTTCACTGGCACCTTGACCTTTGACCTTTAGAGCTATAAATGTAATGGTTTCTTCCTTGATTAATTATCAATCATCTCTGAAAATTTCATCAAAATCTGTCCATAACTTTTTGAGTTATCTTACTGACAAACAAACAAACAAACAAACAAACAAACAAACAAACAAACAAACAAACAAACAAACAAACAAGCGTACAGTAAAACCTATCCTGTCATATTTTTCTGGTCATTTCTGACGTTTTTCCACTAGATGATGCACTGTTGAAACATTGACCTTTGTTGAGGTGTGGTGTATTCCTCCACCTTTGTGTTTTACCCTTTGACCCCTGAGCTCTTCTGTAAAGATGAACTAAGGAAAGAAAAGTCGACA
>CM035796.1:47652035-47654535 GCA_020466265.1 Siphamia tubifer
CCAGGATCGCAAAACCTGACACCAGGATCGCAAAACCTGACACCAGGACCGCAAAACCTGGCACCAGGACCGCAAAACCTGACACCAGGACCGCAAAACCTGACACCAGGACCGCAAAACCTGACACCAGGATCGCAAAACCTGACACCAGGACCGCAAAACCTGACACCAGGACCGCAAAACCTGACACCAGGACCGCAAAACCTGGCACCAGGACCGCAAAACCTGACACCAGGACCGCAAAACCTGACACCAGGATCGCAAAACCTGACACCAGGATCGCAAAACCTGACACCAGGACCGCAAAACCTGACACCAGGATCGCAAAACCTGGCACCAGGACCGCAAAACCTGACACCAGGATCGCAAAACCTGACACCAGGACCGCAAAACCTGACACCAGGACCGCAAAACCTGGCACCAGGACCGCAAAACCTGGCACCAGGACCGCAAAACCTGACACCAGGACCGCAAAACCTGACACCAGGATGGCAAATCCTTACATCAGGACCTCCAAAACCTGACACCAGGACCTCCAAAACCTTACACCAGGACCTCCCAAACCTTACATCAGGACCTCCCAAACCTTACACCAGGACCTCCAAAACCTTACATCAGGGCCTCCAAAACCTTACACCAGGACCTCCAAAACCCTTAAACTAAGACCTCCAAAACCTTACACCAGGACCTATAAAACCTTACACCAGGACCTGCAAAACCTTAGACCAGGATCTGCAAAGCCTTACACAAGGACCTGCAAAAGCTTAAACCAAGACCTCCAAAACCTGATACCAGGACCTCAAAAAACCGGGCCCCAGGTCCTGCAAAACTTGACACCAGGACCTCCAAAACCTGACACCAGGACCTCCAAAACCTTACATCAGGACCTCCAAAACCTGACACCAGGACCTCCAAAACCTAACACCAGGACCGCAAAACCTTACATCAGGACCTGAAAAACATGACACCAAGACCTCCAAAACCTGTCATCAGGATCTGAAAAACTTGACACCAGCACCTCCAAAACCTGACACCAAAACCTCAAAACCTTACATCAGGACCTGAAAAACCTGACACCAAGACCTCCAAAACCTGACACCAGGACCTGCAAAACCTGACATAAGGACCTCCAAAACCTTACATCAGGACCTCCAAAACCTCACACCAGGACCTCCAAAACCTTACATCAGGACCTCCAAAACCTCAGACCAGGACCTCCAAAACCTTACATCACGACCTCCAAAACCTTACACCAGGACCTCCAAAACCTTACATCAAGACCTGCAAAACCTGACACCAAGACCTCCAAAACATTACATCAGGACCTCCAAAACCTTACATCAGGACCTCCAAAACCTGACACCAAGACCTCCAACACCTGACACCAGGACCTGCAAAACCTGACACCAGGACCTCCAAAAACCGGACACCAGGACCTGCAAAACCTGACACCAGGACCTCCAAAACATTACATCAGGACCTCCAAAACCTTACATCAGGACCTCCAAAACCTTACATCAGGACTTCCAAAAACTGACACCAGGACCTGCAAAACTTGACACCAGGACCTCCAAAACCTGACACCAGGACCTTCAAAAACCTGACACCAGGACCTCCAAAACCTGACAGCAGGAACTCCAAAACTTTACACCAGGACCTCCAAAACCTGACACCAGGACCTCCAAAATCTGACACCAGGACCTGCAAAACCTTACTTCAGGACCTCCAAAACCTTACATCAGGACCTCCAAAAACTGACACCAGGACCTGCAAAAACTGACACCAGGACCTTCAAAAACCTGACACCAGGACCTCCAAAACCTGACAGCAGGAACTCCAAAACCTTACACCAGGACCTCCAAAACCTGACACCAGGACCTGCAAAACCTTAAACCAAGACCTCCAAAACCTGACACCAGGACCTGCAAAACCTTAAACCAAGACCTCCAAAACCTGACACCAGGACCTCCAAAATCCGGGCACCAGGACCTTCAAAACTTGACACCAGGACCTCCAAAACCTGACACCAGGACCTCCAAAAACCGGACACCAGGACCTCCAAAACCTGACACCAGGACCTCCAAAACCTGACATCAGGACCTCCAAAACCTTACATCAGGACCTCCAAAAACCTTAAAACAAGACCTCCAAAACCTTACACCAGGACCTCCAAAAACCTTAAACCAAGACCTCCAAAACCTTACACCAGGACCTATAAACCCTTACACCAGGACCTGCAAAACCTTAGACCAGGATCTGCAAAACCTCACACCATGACCCAAAAACCTTACATCAGGACCCCAAAACCTTACACCAGGATCTGCAAAGCCTTACACAAGGACCGCCAAAACCTCACACCAGGACTTCCAAAACCTTCTACCAGAACCCCAAAACATTACATGAGGACCCAAAAATGTTCCACCAGGACCCCTAACATTCTACCAAGACCCAAAAACCTTATACCTAAAAACTGTCCACTAGGCCCTCCAAAACCTAACAC
>CM035796.1:47659535-47691352 GCA_020466265.1 Siphamia tubifer
TTTTTATCTCAGAATTCTGACTTTTTATCTTATGGTTTTGACTTTTTATCTAATAATTTTGACTTTTTATCTCAGAATTCTGACTTTTTATCTCATGGTTTTGACTTTTTATCTCATAATCCTGAGTTTTTATCTCAGAATTCTGACTTTTTATCTTATGGTTTTGATGTTTTATCTCATAATTTTGACTTTTTATTTCATGGTGATGACTTTTCATGTCAGAATTTTTAGTTTTTATCTCATAATTTTGACTTTTTATCATATGGTTTTGACTTTTTATCTCATATTTTTACTTTATTTGAATGTTTTCACTAAATTCTTGATTAAAACATGTAACTGTACAAAGATCAAAGTGAACAAAAATGTTTTACATGGATTTTTAAGAACATCTTAGCCTTCCCACAAGAGACGACGGATTAGTTCAGCGCCTTCTCATTGTGAAACCTTGAAATGTTGAAACATCCCAAACCTACATTTTCGCATTCGCAGACGACTCCGTCCTCGCTGCTTTTCAAGGACAGATGGAGTGAGCATGTTTTTTTTGTTCCCTAAATTAATTTTATTTTATTTTTTTTCTACAGTCATTACATCCGACCTTATCTCCCGGAGCCTGCGCTGGGTTGTCAATGACGACCGGCTCTAATCTCTTACCACCCCCCCCGACAAGCGGCACTGACAGGCCTTTTCTTCCTTGTTCCTCAGACACGTAGCCAGACATAAATTAATCTGTCACTCATTGCTAATATTAATGCAGGGATGACACACACACACACTCGCTTTCCTGCCTCATGAGGACCAAGTTTGTAATCCGTTGGATAGTGAGT
The DNA here is from genome assembly GCA_020466265.1 of Siphamia tubifer. NCBI lineage: Eukaryota > Metazoa > Chordata > Actinopteri > Kurtiformes > Apogonidae > Siphamia > Siphamia tubifer. The sequence continues at coordinate 47,660,360 of CM035796.1, forward strand.
GAGTGTAATATATATATATATATATATATATATATATATATATATATATATATATATATATAATTAATAAAGAATTAAAAGAAAAATAATAAAGAAATAAGTAATGAAAAAAATTTACAATTTATAGAAATATATAAAAATAAATAAATTTAGTTTTTAAAATAAACACATCTTCAAACCTTTGAAAAATACATGTTTCACTTTACACCTGTTTCCCTCATGCTTTATGGAAAAAAACAAATTCATTTATTTATAGCGCCACATTTTAATAGTGGGGACCTTTATATTTAAACCTTGTTGGGACCTGAATTTTGGTCCCCATAGTGTCAGAGGTCCCCATGGTGTTACTGTGTATACATATCATTGTCCCCATAAAGATAGGAATACAAGCACACACACAAACACAGATAAAGGCCAATGCGGTAAAAGTCGTACATAAACTGGGACGCCACAGAACGCCAGAAGTGTCACAAACCCTTTGGAAAAGCTGACACTTTGGTCTGTTCAACTGCATCAATCAAACGTCCTGACACAGAAAAGCACAGATTTAAAAAACCTGAATATTTCCATGTTCCACAGACGTGCGCCTCGGAGTTAAAACCTGTAGACAACAAACGCTATGTTCACACAATATGTTTTTTAAATTCCCAATTATATATTCATAATTAAATGTATTTAATTTGTGTTGTTAATTGTGAATAAAGGTTTCCATGGAAACGGGTGCACTGGTTCTGATTGGACAGAACAGTCACTTAACGTCTAGATGTCTACTGGAAAAAACCATGGCGTCCACTTCCAGTTTTGCGTTGGTTTGAACTATCAACATGTTAGAGCAGATACTACATGTGATGTTTGACTTTATTTTTGTCATAATTTTTTGAAGCAGCAGTTCAACCCAATCAACCATAGGAGTCAACAAACTAATGTCCACAGTGGAATATGTGCGTCAACGCAAAGATGAGTGTCATGGCGACAAGACCGGGAGCGTGTGCAGAAGGACAGGAATAATGTTAAAGAGGAATTATTGAATTCAGAATTAAGATCAGAATAAACCAGTGACTTTATTCTGAATTCAGTTTGTATATTATCATTTTCCACTGGAATTAGGTGCTAGCGCCCCCTAGTGACACAAACTCTAATGTGCTACCGTAGTAGTCTAGTTACGCTCAATTTAACTTTTGGCTAGATTTCCCTGAATCTTTTCCACAAATGTTGCCATGGTTGTGAGAATTCAAACAAACCAGGGTTTGAAGATCTAGCTCTTTTTAAAGTGAAATGACAGGAACCTGTTTGGGATGATGTCAGGGATTTCTGTCAATAGACTTCTATTGGAAAAATCATTTCTGTCTCATGTTGAGTTCAGTGTTTTTCAAATTGTTCTAACTCACTTATTTTTCACAGTACACACATAAAAAGTACATGTACTTGTTCCTCACACCCTCCTGTCACTCATCATCAACTTTGTTTTCACCAATTATTTACACTTTTACCAAAAATGGCAGTAGTTCGGCAGTATGTTCACACCTATTTTTTCCATGTAACAGAGTGTGGAGCTGTCTATGAGTCTGCCCTTTGAAGTTCCCGCCACTGCTCATCACCATGGCAACAGTGCTCCTGGCACTATGAAACACCTGCAGACAATTAAGACTGTGGGAGGAGCTTTAACATGATTGACAAACACTGTGGGCGGGGCTTTAACATGACTGACAGACTAACAGATCTGCTTCATTTTGGTGAGTTCAGTGGTTTTAAAACTGCTGTATCTCACTTATTTTTAACAGTACAGGAAAAATAAATATATCTACTTGTTCCTCAGAACCTCCTGTCACTAATGATCAACTTTGTTTTTTCTAATTATTTACAGTTTTCCCAAAACTCACAGGACTTCAGAGGCATGGTTTAACATTCAGACAGGCTTTACTCCAGTCAGCTCTGTGTGTCTGCGTGTGGAACTACAGGCCGGTTTCCATGGCAACAGGGAAAGTACCTTACTCACAGAAAATGGGAGGAGCTTTAATAGAAGTCACTCAGTCCACAAACACTGACAAACAGATTCCACATATGAAGTGAACAGCAGATATTTCTTCCTTTCACCAGAAACAACTGCAGCGACAAGAGACAAACACACGGGAAATGGATGGAAGTCTAGTTATGTATTTCTTATCTCATATTTGACTTTTTATGTCATAATTTAGATTTTTTATGTAATAATTTTGACCTTTTATCTCATTAATTTGACTTTTTATCGACTTTTTATCTCATGATTTGGACATTGTTAAAGTTTAATTTATCAGAATAAGAGTGTGCTTTAACGTGTTACAACTCAACAAGGTTGGGAGTTATTGTGACTGTTTTCATCATCAGTTCATGTGTTTTATTCTGGATCAGTTCTACAAAGACACTAAAATATTATTAACAGAAGCAGAAAATGGTTCAAATTGTGTTTAATTTTCTTTAGACATTTCAGATTGTTCACATTTGATCAAGTTTTTCACATTTTGTTGTTACAGGATGGCTTGTAAATGTCTATATAGTCATACCTCTACTAACAAAAGTCCCAGCTAACGAAAAATCCAAGTTACAAAAATGTTTCATCTCTGAATACAAAAGAAAATTCTATTTATGAAAGAAAACTGAAACCTCAGAGACATAAATACAGTACATTACTTTACATAACTACACAATGTACCTAAATACGTCACATACGTACTGTACGTATCATCCCTTGTAAGGGAGCTACCCATGATGCTTTTTGTTACCCTTTGACCCTCATTCATCACAGAGCGGATGCTGTGTCTCCATGGTAACACACTTTAACGCTCATTTCTCCACCTAGACCAGCGCTGTTAGTATCAACAGTTGAACCCAACGGTGCAGAAGAGTATATGACCCACACACTATCATCAGCTTAACCACAATTGGTCCAAACTTAGACTCCTCAAGCCCGGAGACGTGGACCGGACTGGCAGGAGTCTCCCCCCACAGAAGCTCCGCCACTAGAGACATTGAAGGCGGAGCCAGAAGAAGTAGTAGTGCGTCTGTGGCTTCCATCAGTCCTGCTCGCCAACGTACGATCACTGGAAAACAAAGTGGACTACCTGAAGCTGGATTTAAAGACCAAACATGATCCACCAGACTGATGCATCCTCATTCTCACCCAGACCTGGATCAACTCTTCTGTCCCGGACACCCACATTAGCCTGGACCCACTAAAATATAAATCTACATTTATAACAGCAGATGTTTATACAAAATCTGTAAATGTTTATAATTTTTAAAGGTTTCATTTTTAAAGGGCCTTGGAATGAAGTAGGCCTTTAACATGTAAAATGCGACTATTTACGAAAAATTCACAGTAGGAAAACACTTCTGGAACGAATTAATTTTGTAAGTAGAGCTACCACTGTATTTTCATCATTTAATGTTAGTTTTTCCACTAAAACAAAGACAAAAAATGGAAGTTGTCATTACGGTATTTATAGCCAGTTAAAAAAGTGAGAAGGAAATAGTCTTCTTTATTTTTAGGTTATGCTTTTCATCCCAGGGGCCGCAGTGGGACATTTAGTGGGCTGCATTTGGTTCCCTGGCCCCATGTTTGACACCCCTGATTTAAAGGTGTCCTTCTATGGTTATTTCATTAATATTGTTTCATTAATACTGTTTTTAATATGTTGTTTTCATTGTGTGTTGGTTCTATTTATAAAAAACATTTGAATTGTTTTGTTTCCAGTTGTTTTTTCATGGTAGAAAAATGACTGGAGGTGGAACAACACAGTTTACTTCTACTTCCTCATACATGTCCATGACGCGCTGATGAGGCGTCTGTGATTGGCTCAGAATGTGTGAAGGAACACTCCCCCCTCCCCTCTGGCTCTGTGTGTGTTTACCATCCCAGAGTAACATCCAGCTAGGTTTGGTGACGTCACTTGTTTTGAAAACGTGCAGTAAAAAAACAGTCTTTATTTCCACAGAGACACATGAACCAGTTTGATCCAACAGTTTTTTACAGTTTGTGCAGCAGCTACTGTGGCGCCGTCTGCTCTAGTAGATGCTAATGCTAATGCTACTTCAGAATGGCTGCAATTGGGGAGGGGCTTAACCCCACATGCGTGACGCTTAAGTCCATGTGATGTCAGATGGACCGTCTTTTTCTGGGTACCTGGTTCCTGTTGTTGTTTAGTGTGAATGCAGTATGCAGCCAGTGGAGGTGATGAACCACTGTTAAAGGAGCATGTGTTGGTAAGTCTGGGTGAGCCATCACCATGGTAACGCTGGGTGAGCCATCACCATGGTAACGCTGGGTGAGCCATCACCATGGTAATGCTGGGTGAGCCATCACCATGGTCACGCTGGGTGAGCCATCACCATGGTAACGCTGGGTGAGCCGTCACCACGGTAACGCTGGGTGAACCGTCACCATGGTAACGCTGGGTGAACCATCACCATGGTAACGCTGGGTGAGCCGTCACTACGGTAACGCTGGGTGAGCCGTCACCACGGTAACGCTGGGTGAGCCATCACCACGGTAACGCTGGGTGAGCCATCACCATGGTAACGCTGGGTGAGCCATCACCATGGTCACGCTGGGTGAGCCATCACCATGGTAACGCTGGGTGAGCCGTCACCATGGTAACGCTGGGTGAACCATCACCATGGTAACGCTGGGTGAGCCATCACCATGGTAACGCTGGGTGAGCCGTCACTACGGTAACGCTGGGTGAGCCGTCACCACGGTAACGCTGGGTGAGCCATCACCACGGTAACGCTGGGTGAGCCATCACCACGGTAACGCTGGGTGAGCCGTCACCATGGTAACGCTGGGTGAGCCGTCAGATTCCAAAAGGACAAAAGTGGAAAAGTGGTTTTAGTGGAATGACACCTTTAAAGTGTTAAATAAATATCTAAAAATAATGACAACTCCAAATGTTTGTCTTTGTTTAAGGCCAAAAAATCCCATTAAATTATGAAAATACTTAGTATTGCAAAAATGCAAAATATGTGAATAACCTGAAAAAACTTACAATTCATACGTAAAACAAGGTCAATTTCAACAATATTCTGCCTCAGTTTATCATTAGTCCATGTGTTTTATTGTGGAACCTTTTAGCCCCACCTCCCCTGACTATGAAGGGTAACTAGAACTATACATGTAATGAATAGTGTTAGCGCTGCTAGGCTAGTGTTCGCATGGTTCATCTGAAAGAGGAATGAAGCTTTATTCTGGATTAAACAGGAATAAAAACTTTCAGGTAAACAGGGTTGTTACCAAAACTCTTAGCTGTTTTTTTATCCACAGTTTTTTCCAAACCCGCCTTATCACACGGGATGTGATTGGCATTCTGGGAACGCTTACGGAATATTGATGGACGTAGGCATGAAAGCGTCTCCTGGATATATTGACGATAGCTCTAAAAGTAGTGTTATAATAAAGCATCCTAAAGCTCATAGATATGAAGCTGGTGTGCTGCATCAGCGTTAGCGTTAGCGTTAGCGGCGCAGGAGTATTTGTGCTGGATGTTAAAAGCCTGTAGAGTCTATGTTATCTGCTTATCTGTAGCCGCTTATCTCCTGCGGTCTGTGAAAGCAGGCCAGGCTGCAGGAGTTCAAGATAAATGGCCTGATCAATGGCAGACATTATCTGGATCTGGTAGGCAATAATCAGATCCAGTTGACATTGTGGGCACAGAAGGAAGCGGCCTGTCAGCGGAGCCGGCGGCACTTGAGCGGCCATCAGTCTAATGTCGCCGCCACGGGACTGGAAAAAAAAAAACAATGCCTACCAGAAAATTGGTTTAACCTTCCCTGCCTCCAACACTTTAGTTCAGGGCTCTCAAACATGCGGCCCGGGGCCCACATTTGGGCCCCGGGCCGCATGTTGAATTTTTGAAGGTCAATAATTCTACAGTCAAGGTTGTGGCAGTGTTTATTTCTGGTTCTATATGCAGACTAAATAAAATTCACTAATATTCTTACCATTTTTTGCTTCTTCATGTACAAATACACAAAAATGCATTAGAAATATAGTAAAATGTAGCAAAAAATACACTAAAATGCACTAAAAATATAGTAAAAATACACAAAAAATAGAGTAAAATGTATAAAAAGTACCCAAAAACCTAATAATCACTAAAAATACACTAAATGCATTAAAATGCACTAAAATGCAATAAAAAACCCACAAAGTTCACTAAATATACACAAAAAAACAACAAGATTTTAACAACGTATAAGTCAATATCATTCAGATATTTAGGAATATGAATTAATTCCACCTTTGAGTCTCAACGAGTTTTTTTGTTATATCTGTTGTATTTTCCAGATAATTAGTAAATATTGGACAGTTTTTCTCCTAAAATTGATTTGGATTTACTGGATGTGCATAATATTAATCCAAAATAATTCAACTAATAATTTAATTATTTTGGATTTAATTATTATTTTTAAATGTTTTTAAAATTATTTTTAAAATCAACAGCAATGGATGAATAATGTAGAAGTGTTTTGGGTGCCTTGATGTATATATATATATACCTATATGGTATATCTGAAGTATTTCCACCACTTCTCCTCACATCACGAGCCTGTGACTCAGAAATGGGAAACCCTTTTTGCCTAAATTACAGACACTGCTGTGGAATGTGTGGGCTGCGATGCCATGTATAATTTTAGGCCAGTCAATCATAGCCCCGCCCCTTCCACAGAAACCAACCAACCAGTGAGCAGTCAGCTTCAAAACACGATCAAAGGTGCTGGTGTCAGGCACATTTACCCATAATGCTTTACATGGTATAAATAAATAAATAAATTAATTAATTAATTAATTAATTAATTAATAATAATAATAATAATAATATATGTCAACAATGAAATATGTGGGACAACATTGCTAAATAATAATGATAATAAAAACAACCCTTCCCAGCTTTAGTTTCTGTCCTAATCTGCATGTTTGTATTTTTACACATTTATAACCATCCACTGAACTCACCAAACAACAGTAACTCTGTGATGAATGAGGGTCAAAGGTCACCAAAAGCATCATGGGTAGCTCCCTCATAGCCAATGGGATGATACGTACAGTAAATATTTATGACTCAGGGGTTTCGTTTCATGAATTAAAATTTTTATCATATTCAGAGACAAAAAATTGACTTAAAGGTTTTTTTGTAAATTGGAGCAGTCAATCCTTATGTATTTTTAACTATATTCTAATATATTGGCACAATATATTTTTCTGTATATCATATATATATATATATATATATATATATATATATATATATATATATATTTATGTTCAGGCACTAATAAATTGATAGAATATGAATAAATATATATTATATTTGTTTAATAAAGGATAAATGCTGATAAATAATTTATTAAAAAAACTTAAAAACAAAGTAAAAGTCATTTGGGAGGTGCAGCAGTCAAAGCCAGAGCGGGTGTTTAAGGGTTAAGGTTGTCATGACGACAGGAAATCAGATATGAAGGTGTTTGTATGAAAACCTGTCTGACCCCCCCCCCGTCATTCAGCCGACGATTGGGAGGGATTTAGTCTCTGAAATGTTCTGTCAAGACCGTTCTGTCAGACAGACCCCCCCCCCTCTCTCTCCAAGGCTCTCAGTGCTCAACAGCTTCAGAGTGGGGGGGTGGGAGGGGCAGATGACAGGTTCTCCAGGGGGACGTGAGATGGACCATGGACATCAAAAGCCAGTGGGGAGTCCTCTACTCCCCCCCCCCCCAGTCTTCCCTTCTTTTCTCTTTCTGTCACCGTCCCTTCCTCCTCTCGGGCCCCTTCACTCATATTCGGGGTCTCGTGGGGCCAGAAGTAAATCAGGCTGTTGTTCTACAGGATCTGTCCCTGCTGGGGGGTGGGGGTGGGGGGCACAGGGGAGCTACCTCCAGTTCCACCAAACACCCAGGACCACTTCTTTAAGCATCAACATCAGCACGTTTCAGTGTGAAGCAGCTTTTCCATTAAACTGGGTTTAACCCTTTAAACACCCACACCTGTCCCACATGTCACATGACCCACTGTAGTTTGACAACAGAGGTTCTCACACATCACAAGATATAAACCACTGCTATATCCACAGCTGATCTGAACCATATTCTAACAAACACAGTCCAACAAAAACATCCAAAACTAACTAAATGATTATTTACCTGTCGTCCATGGACATGTCACAGAAGTTTTATATATTATAATAATAGGACAGAAGTGTGACGTATTATAATCATTTGGCTTACACCATTGGACAGAACATTCAATATAAGCTTTTACCTCGTACCAAACACTTGGGTGTTTACCCACGGAACGGAGATCGTTTTGTTCGGCGAAAAGAGGTGGAAGTCGTCTTTGTCTTTGCTCAGCAATACCTGAACTTTTGTCACCGCTTAAATAATTGACTCAATAAACACCTTTATTGATTGGATTTCAATGTAATGACCACAGGAAGTGAACATAGAGGTGTTAAGGTACCGTTTTTTGATAAGGTGTAAACACTAATAACAAATCACCTTCCAGCCTAAATTTGGCTGTAGCTCTGAACGGCTCAGCGCCACTTATGCCTGGTTTCGTGTCACATATAGCTAATGCACATCAGATGCAATGATCTATTTGAGTAAAGGTCAAAGGTCAAGGTCACTATCAACTAATAGGTCAAAATCACATTATGGGTTATAACTCACGAACAGAGGGTCACAGAACTTTCAGATTGGTACCAAACGATGTGGAATGAAGATTTATACAATTCTAATAAAATATATTATCACCCACGACCAATAGTTTTTCAGATCTCTGGAGGTCAAAGGTGACATGTGTCCAAGTTAAGTTGTGTAACACTGTTTGTGTCAACCATAGACATATCACGCTATAACTTAATCAATACTGGATATATTATCATAATATTACACACACTGACACATATATACATCATGAAGTCATCATTATTACAAAAGGTCAAAGGTCAAGGTTGCATTTAGCAGAAAGGTCAAAATCACATTATTGGCTCTAATTCAGGAACAGGTTGTCATAGAAACTGGAGATTGACACAAAATAGTGGCAGGGTTAAACATTTTGTGAATGTGTCTGTGGTGGTACAGATTTTTTATCTCACAATTTTCACTTTTTCTCTCACATTATGCATTTTTTAAATCTCATGATGACTTTTGTTAATCTCAATTCTGATTTTTATTCCTGTTTTTCCTAAATTCCCTGCCCATACCCATGTTTTTATCTCATAATTTAGAGTTTTTATTACATGATTTAGATTTTTTATCTCACTATTTAATCAAGGTTAATCAGTGGACGTTGTGAGACCACGTGGACTTCAGCGGACCCGTCTATGACCTGGTGTCTTCTCTGCTGCATTTCTCTGCTTTTCGTCCTGAACCGAGGTGTCGTTCGGTGACCTACATATGGTTCTGATCAGCAGTTGGAGACGGGGCCACGTCAGGGCTGTGGGGGGTCCGCCTGTTGACAAGAACAGGGGCCTCTTCTGCTTTGAAGCCTGTATATTTAAATATTTCATCACCCCCGTCATCTCCTCATCTCTGGACCCTTTAACAGATTTGTGCTGCCTTTCATTAAGAGACGTTCAATAGTTTATTCCGTTCTTCAACATGTTCTGGAACAACATACCGTGTTTGTACAGTCAGGGTTTTCTGTTGATCAAAGTACAGCTACTACTGTGAGTTAGTTACCCTAACCCGCATACAGATATTTATATACATGTAAAGAGTATAAAGTACAAATACTTATATGAAAAATGGAGGGAGTAAAAGTAAAAAGTTTAAAGAAAAATAAATTGTCAAAGTACAGATACCTAAAAAATACAATAATGAAGTACTTTTATAAATGTAGTTACTTCCATGATTAATATTTAAACAGCATTTCCTTTTTTTTTTTTTACACATTTATTCAATCAGGGCTGGTTCTGGTCAATGTGGTGCCCTAGGCCAACACTAGGCCAACACTCGGCCAACACTAGGCCAACACTAGGCCAACACTCGGCCAACACTCGGCCAACACTAGGCCAACACTAGGCCAAAACTAGGCCAACACTAGGACAACACTAGGCCAACACTAGGCCAACACTAGGCCAACACTAGGACAGCACTAGGCCAACACTAGGCCAACACTAGGACAACACTAGGCCAACACTAGGCCAACACTAGGACAACACTAGGACAACACTAGGCCAACACTAGGCCAACACTAGGCCAACACTAGGACAACACTAGGACAACACTAGGCCAACACTAGGACAACACTAGGCCAATACAAGGCCAACGCTAAGTCCACACTAGGACAACAGTAGGCTAACACTAGGCCAACCCTAGACCAACACTAGGACAACAGTGGGCCAACACCCCTCTTTCCTTTTAGTGTAATTCTAAATGATCATGTGTAAACATAGTGTCCTACATCTGATGGAGTACGTACTGAGTGTCCATGAATAATCAGTGTCAATGTTAACTTTAATGATTTATTTACTGTATTTTTCACACTATAAGGTGAACTGTCAATGAATGGTTTATTTATTTCTTTTCATATATAAGGTGCATTAAGTGAAACTAAACTAAAGTCAAGATAACTCTCAACCTTGAGTTGTAACACAGAACACAACACACTCTTATTCTGATAATAATAATAATAATAATAATAATAATAATAATAATAATAATAATAATAATAATAATAATAATAATAATAATAATAATAATAATTAGATTATTGTAACGGTGTCTTCACTGGTCTAAACTACAAATCAATCAGGCAGCTACAGTTGATCTAAAACACTGCTGACCAGTACCAGGAAACTGGACCACATCATCCCGGTCCTCAAATTCTTACATTGTCTTCCTGTGGGTCAAAGGTCACAGTTCTAAATCTTCCTTCTTGACTATAAAGCACTAAAGGGCCTTCGACCCAAATCCATTCTTGACCTACTGGTTCCAGAGCCCTGAGGTCATAGGTCATCAGGAAGAGGTTTACTGTGTGTTCCCAAAATCAGAACCAAACAAAGTTGATCATCATTCAGTTGTTCTGCTCCTCACCTGTGGAACAAACTACCTGAACACCTGAGGTCTGAGAAAAACTGTTAACTACTGTTAACTAGTGTTAACTAATGTTGACTAATGTTAACTAGCGTTAATACCTGAGGTCTTAGAACAACTGTCAGTTCATTTAAATGACTGTTCACTGGAGCTTTTAATGACATTCTCAATTGTTTTTTAAATGTTTTTGTGCCTCTTATTTTAATTGTCTTTTAATGTATCTTAATCATTTAAATTTTTTTATATGTTTTATGTAAACCACCTTGAATTATCCTGTACATTGAATGTGATACAAAAACATTTGCCTGGTTTCAGGTAAACTTTAAAAGCGTCCAAATTTTGAGATAAAAAGGCCAAATTATGCGAAATTTCAAGTCACTTAAACACAACCAGAATTAATCCATATATAAGACACACTGTGGTTTTAGAAGAAACTTAGTGTTTTCAGTTCACCTCATAGTCCAGAAAATACTGTAGTTTTTTCATATTCTAATTCTGTGGGACTTGACGCCTCCAAGACATCTGGTGCCCTAGGCGACCGCCTAGTCTGACTATGACTAACGCTGGCCCTGTGTTCCATTATATAACCTTAAACAGGTTTACCAGGGTCGTAGAGGATTGGCTCCCAAACCCAGGCCTGTTGGCGCTCCCTTATCTGGAGGAGAATCTTCTTAAACGCTACTAACAATTAGTCCAATTACAGATAAGCTTAAGTGTGTCAAAGCCACAACATGATGTTTACAATGATTAGCATGCAGCGCTATCAGAGGAGATGCTAATGAAGGCTTTGGCAGATCACAGGCCTCTTTATCTGTCACTATCAATAAAAGGCCAGCGGCTGAAGACAGACCTGCACGGCTGTCATGTTTGACACTCCCTTATTTTGTTGCTTCTCAGCTTTAAATGAAAATAAACCCAGTTGACAGTCGGCTTTACAAGCTATCATGTCATCAGCGTGATGATATTAAATAAAGGCACAAACTACAGCCTTATTTCTCTTCATTATCGTCAAAAAAAGATCAAAAGGAAGGAGTGCGTTGGGGGCGCCAGCGAAAACGCTTCACATGACATGTAAACAGCAGAGCGGTATCAGATCAGCATTTAGGGGCGGGGCCATGACTCAGTTAGCAGTGAGGGTCATCTATTAATCCAAAAGTTGGCGGTTTGAATCCTGCTCTGTCCTACAACCTTCTAAAACAGGGCTGTCAAAAAAGTAATTTTATTTCAGGGGCCACGTTCAGTTTGATCAGTAGAATGGACAGGGGGCGGGACTAAGGTCTGGACATTCTGCGCAGCGGCAAATTGCGTTGCTATGGCTGTTGCTATGTCCAGAAATATGACACTCAGACTCACTCGGTGCATTTCATTGGCCATATTTATTTGCTTTTACTTATTTTTTTCTTTCATGTGAAGTGTTTTAGCAAATCTAAGCACCACAAGGATGGAATATAGTTTATTTATTTATAATATTATAATAATTTAATTAGAATTTTTACTTTTTATCTCATAATTTTGACTTTCTATCATAAATTTGTCGTCAAGAGAAAAAAGAAGACGCTTGAAGCATTTCATCTGAAACATTGAGGACATATTCATTATATATATATATATATATATATATATATATATATTGACATGGTGTACCGCAAATCTATTTATTTATATACTTGGTTTATGTTACTCAAAGTTTCCTGTACACCAGCGAAACTAGACAGAGGAAGGCCATGGTGATGCAAGGTGACATGAAAATAATAAAATGAAATAAGGCTTCAATGTCTGACAGTAGCTTTATTTTTAACAAGTCAGATTTTTGACAATGTTCAGTCAGTTCTATTTAAGAACCTCTGGTGAACACTTCAAATCTATTCAAGTATTTTAATGGTCACTGTTTTCAATAAATTAATTAAGTAGAAAATGATCAAACTTTTCTGAGTGTTCGTTGGTGGTCAGAGGGGCTGTAGGCAAAACAAGAATGTGAGAGTGAATGAATAATGGATTAGTAATGTAAAAGTGATTTGGGTCCCTTGATATCATTATTATTATTATTATTATTCATAATATATATATATATATATATATATATATATATATATATATATATATATATATATATATATATATATATATATATATATATATATATATATAAAACATGAGAAGACAGTGGTGGTGATAGATGTAGCAGTCCCCAGTGATAGCAACATGAGAAAGAAAGAAGATGAGAAGAGAAGAGAAATACCAAGGGCTGAAAGAGGAGTTAGAGAAAATGTGGAGTGTGAAGGCAACAGTGGTACTAGTAGTGATGGGGGCACTAGGGGCAGTGACCCCCAAGCTGGGACAATGTCTCCAGCAGATACCAGGAACAACATCAGAGATCTGTGTCCAAAAGAGAACATTGTTAGGAACAGCTAAGATCCTGCACAGACCCCTCAGGCTCCCAGACCTCTGGTAGAGGACCCGAGTCTGAAGGAGACACCGCCCAGGTGGGAGGGGCCTCTGGTAGAGGACCCAAGTCTGAAGGAGACACCGCCCAGGTGGGAGGGGCCTCTGGTAGAGACCCGAGTCTGAAGGAGACACCGTCCAGGTGGGAGGGGCCTCTGGTAGAGACCCGAGTCTGAAGGAGACACCACCCAGGTGGGAGGGGCCTCTGGTAGAGGACCCGAGTCTGAAGGAGACACCGCCCAGGTGGGGCGAGAGGAACATTTTTTATATGTGGTATATCTGAATTATTTTAAATAAAATGTGTTTTCTTTTTTTTCTTTTAAACCCCTGCTTTAGTTACATCACTCATGCCCCCATTATTATTATTATTATTACTATTATTATTATTATTATTATTATTATTATTATTATTTCCAGCCCAACGGCGTGGGCCAGTAGATTTCCAGGAGGACACGGGGCGTGGTTTCTGCAAGGCACAAGCGAGGCCGGCGACCGTGACATAAGGCGCTGTTTGTCTTCTGGTAATAGAGACGCCTTTGACTGCGTCTGCCCGCAGGACACATTCCACACTTTTCCTCCACAAACTCTGCAGCACCGTGGAACCTAAATGTCCTAAATGTTCGCATTGTGAGGCTGCCCCGCTGGCATTTCGACAGCGGTGCGCTCACCGCAGGGTTATTGGAGTGGACCCGCGGGCCTGCGAGCGGGTCCACAGCGGGTCCCTGTGAGCGTCCGCACACTGAGAGCGTGTGTGCTGTTCTGTAAACATGTGTTTGTTTGTGTTGGTTTTACTGATTTGATCTTGTTTGTTCTGTTAAAGAGGAAGCAGGCGAGCCACGAAAAATAAAAAGGCAGACGAGCCACAGACTGAAGATGAAAAAATAAACATTTTAAAAACTAGTGTTTTACCGAACGGTCAACTGCCAATCAAAATCAACCGATATAAAAATAGCTTGATTGGTGATAAGAAAAATATGCCGATCAAAAGGCTGATCACATGACATAAATGACTACAGAACAGGTTCATCTGGTCTGGCCTGTTTCTGTACTTTTTAAAATATACTTAGTTAATTAACACCAGAAATTTGGGACGATTTTACGCTGCGTAAGGGAGACAACAGTGTGTCTGTGGCTAAATACCATTAGCATTAGCCTAGCACCGCTGTATTGGAACACCTGAAGTGAACGTATCCATACTTTAGCGGCACTTCGTCAAAGTGGACTCTGAGCTTCTATGTTTTGCTAACTGGTGAGCATTAGCATCTGTTAGCATATAGCCTCACTGGTGAGTATTAGCATCTGTTAGCATGTAGCCTCACTGGTGAGTATTAGCATCTCTTAGTATGTAGGATCACTAGTGAGTACTGGCACCTCTTAGGATATAGCCTCGCTGGTGAGTATTAGCATCTATTAGCATGTAGCCTCACTGGTGAGTATTAGCATCTGTTAGCATGTAGCCTCACTGGTGAGTATTAACATCTGTTAGCATGTAGCCTCACTGGTGAGTATTAGCATCTGTTAGCATGTAGCCATACGAGATCAGTTAAAGGGTTAACCTAGACCAGTTAACTGATCTAGTTTAACCCTTTAACTCAGTGGTCCCCAACCTTTTTCTAACCACAGACCGGTGTGTGTGTGTTTTTTTTATACAAATTATACAGAGCAGGCTTGGTCTGCCGTTATCACCTGTCACCATAAATCCATATTTCAAATACACTTCCTGGGGTTGTCTGTTAAAAGCTTTCCTTTTCTTGGCAGTTGTCGGCTCTTCTGTCTCTTCAGTGGCCTTTTCCTCTTCGAAAGAAACTTTCCAAACACATCTGTTTTTTACTTATTTTGCTAACACGTGGATTACATTTTAGTAACCGAGAGAATCTGCTCATTTTCCAAAATAAAAGCTTGTTCCGACTCAGATAATCAATACAAGAGAAATAATTCATTCTTTATTAGGCAGCCGGCGGCCTGGTATCAATTGGTCTACGGACCAGTACTGGTCCGTGGCCTGGCTTTAACTGGTCTACTTTAACCCTTTAACTGGTCTACTTTAACCCTTTAACTGGCCTACTTTAACACTTTAACTGGTCTACTTTAACCCTTTAACTGGTCTACTTTAACCCTTTAACTGGTCTAGTTTAACACTTTAACTGGTCTACTTTAACACTTTAACTGGTCTACTTTAACCCTTTAACTGGTCTAGTTTAACACTTTAACTGGTCTACTTTAACCCTTTAACTGGTCTAGTTTAACACTTTAACTGGTCTACTTTAACCCTTTAACTGGCCTACTTTAACACTTTAACTGGTCTAGTTTAACACTTTAACTGGTCTACTTTAACCCTTTAACTGGTCTAGTTTAACACTTTAACTGGTCTACTTTAACCCTTTAACTGGTCTAGTTTAACACTTTAACTGGTCTACTTTAACCCTTTAACTGGTCTACTTTAACACTTTAACTGGTCTACTTTAACCCTTTAACTGGTCTACTTTAACACTTTAACTGGCCTATTTTAACACTTTAACTGGTCTAGTTTAACACTTTAACTGGTCTACTTTAACCCTTTAACTGGTCTAGTTTAACACTTTAACTGGTCTACTTTAACCCTTTAACTGGTCTAGTTTAACACTTTAACTGGTCTAGTTTAACACTTTAACTGGCCTACTTTAACACTTTAACTGGTCTAGTTTAACCCTTTAACTGGTCTATTTTAACACTTTAATTGGTCTAGTTTAACACTTTAACTGGCCTACTTTAACACTTTAACTGGTCTAGTTTAACCCTTTAACTGGTCTATTTTAACACTTTAACTGGTCTAGTTTAACTCTTTAACTGCTCAGACATTATTTCAGGTAAATGTTTTGCTGTGGAGGTAAATCACACCAAAAGTGTAAACTATAATAAAAACAGACAAATTCCAAAGTGTTTATTTTCATTTCACTCACTGCTTTGTTTTGTTCCATTGTTTGTTCAGAATTATCAATATTTATAATAACTCATACATATAGAACACTCCTAATGATGTGTCAAAAGTTAAACAGGGATAATGTATTGCCTGCACGTTACTATCAGAAAGATTTTTCTCCGTGCGGCCGAACAACACCCTGACGCCGAAGGTGGAGGGATGTTTTTACGCCCCGAAGGGAAATATTTTTCGATAGTCACTTGTGGTCACTACATTATCCCACTTATTCTACAGTTATTACAGTTTATTCCTGCTCCTACTCTAACAGATTGGATAAAACAGCCGTTACAACGTAGTGAATATTTACTTTCAAAATGGCCGAACTACCTGCGGAGTGATATGGTACCGTGAATCTGAAGTGACAAAACTCGTTAACGACGCAGCGGGTGGTTATAAAAAAAAAAATCTGCCTGCTGAAGGCTGGGAACATCTATTCAAAGTGAACAGGAGCTGTCGGAACGTTCTAGAGGGACGAAGTATAAAGGGTTTTAAAAAATGGAATTAATCAGTTCACGATGAATCGATGAAAATCATCGACAGAATAATTGATTATAAAAATATTGTACAGTTTCAGTCCTAGAGGGAACAACCCAGACCTAGATGAAAGGTACAGACATTTAAAATTCCTTCTGTGATCAGCAGTGATCGGGTCAAAAAATGGTGATCAGTTCATCACTAAAGGAAACACAGACAAGCCACAGTGTGTGTGTGTGTGGACTCTCAGAGTGCTCTAGTCGGTGGCCTTTGACCTTTGACCCACATTCACCAAAATTTAAAGGGATCTATACAGGACCAACTCATACATTTATGGAAAATGTCATAGAAACCAGTCCAGTAGTTTCTGCGTGAATCTGTTGACAAACAAACAAACAAACAGACAGACTCAAACATAGTCCCCGCCTCCTCTGGGGGCGGAGCTAATGAAGTTTTCTTCAAATTTTCAGTGTTAAACATCAGAACTAGTGGTTCCAGTAGAACACTGTGTTCTTCTTGTATGTTCCGTGTATGTTTGCGGCTTCAGCAGCGACTGCAGAGGCTGTCGGGTGCTGGAGGAGGCCACCCAGGACAGCTGCAGCGGCGGCGTTAAGCCTAATCATCAGCGGCGTCTCAGCAGCGGCTTAGCCAGTCGTGTGTTTACCAACACTGAGCTTCAACGCCATGATCTGCTTCAGCTCGCCGTCTGTCTGCCTCGCACACACAGTCTGTAAGAGGATTTGCTCTAGCGACAGGAGGAGGAGGCCATGTCGAAGCTCCACGCCACCCCCAGCTTGACCCCCCCCCGCAGGCATGATTGACTGGTGAAGACGGACACTGTTTACAGCACGATGACGCTGCGGCTCACTTTAACCAACGAACAATGATCAGACACTGAAGTAAAAATCCAAAAGTGATGTCAAGTAAGCGTTAGCCTTTATGCTAATGGGTTTAACGCTAAAGCAGCTGATCACGGAGCAGATTAATCCATGTATCATTCATTCATTAATGTTTAAAATAAAACAAGTCATTTCTTCATTATTTGTTTCCAAAAACCAACATGAAAAAACAGATAACGGTGCATTTTTTTTTCAGTTTTCCTTTTTGTGTTTAAATGAATAATGGATAAAAATGAATAACAGCTGTTTTTACGTTTTTATCTCATTTTAACCTGAACCAAATTAATCTATGTATCATTTGTTGTATCATTTTTCAACTGCCAATCAAAAACCAAAAAATAAAAAGGAGATGGATTATTCTCGTGATTGTTTTTTTAATCCAACAACAAAAACGTATAAATGCCTGTTTTTTTTTATGTTTCGATTTTAGGCTTAGATCAAAAACATGAAATGGAAAAAAACGGGACACTTGACTGAACTCAATTTTTATATTTAATTGTATATATTTACGTGATCCAGCAGTTCTGCGCACAACAGTTGAGGTAGCAACATTTTTTTCCTAGGATGGTGACGGATGATTTACAGCTGTGTTATTTATCAATATGTTTTATTAATCATCCTTTGGTGCCAACACTGACAGCAGCCAGGAAAGACAGAAGTAGTTGACCTTTGGAAGTTTATTTCACAGAATTATTCATTCATTCATTATCTGAACCCGCTTTATCCACACTTGGGTCACGGGGGGCCTGATCCAGCTACAATGGGTGAAGGCGGGGTACACCCTGTATGAGACGGCAGTTCATCTCAGGGCTGAACATATATAGACAAACAATCACTGTTACATTCAGACCTATGGGTGATTTACATTAACCAGTTAACTAGTTAACCAGTTAACCTATCAGTGCATGTGTTTGGATGGTGGGAGGAAACTGGAGTGCCCGGCGAAAACCCACGCGGACACGGGGAGGACATGCAAACTCCACACAGAAAGGTCTGGTACGGGATTCCAACCAGGGTCCTTCTTGCTGTGAGGCACGAGTGCTAACCACTGCACCACCGTGCTAACCACTGCACCACCGTGCTAACCACTGCACCACCGTGCTAACCACTGCACCACCGTGCTAACCACTGCACCGCCGTGCTAACCACTGCACCACCGTGCTAACCACTGCACCACCGTGCTAACCACTGCACCACCGTGCTAACCACTGCACCACCGTGCTAACCACTGCACCGCCGTGCTAACCACTGCACCACCGTGCTAACCACTGCACCACTGTGCTAACCACTGCACCACCGTGCCGCCCTTCACAGAATTAGAGTAACATTAAAAGGTGATAGCTTAGCTTTAGCTAGCTAGCTGGTTATAGTTGACACTTGGATGAAATCGTGATGGTCTATGAAATATTCCTGGACTAATACATGGAATGAAAAGGAATAGAGCAGGTAGGCTTTGAACTTGAACACAGCTCCAGATAGAGGTGACAAATGTCAGATGATAATAGTGTTTTTTTTCCTCTGCTGTCGTCTGATTGGTTGCTCAGATGACCGTGTGTGTCTGGTCTGAACTGGACCAAAGCCTGTGTGAACCAGACCAGGCAGGTTCTGCAAACACCTGCCATCCACCGCCGCTTCTGGGCACAATAACACCTGACACCGCTAATGAAAACACACATGGGGTGTGTGTGTGTGTGTGTGGGGGGTCCTATGTATATGACAAACTCTACAACATGGTTTTTGTAGCACAGTACTAAGGCAATCTGTAGTGAAAATATACAAAACAGACGCGTGAAAAGACACATGCAATTAATCACACCCTCACACTGTCGCACACACACACAAACACACACATGTTGTTGGCCTGCGGGGATGGGGTTGGAGGGTGGGGAGTGTGTGTGTGTGTGTGTGGGGGGTTCCTCCTGAGACCCCTGAGGTGACAGATGTGTCAAAACAACATATTGGTTTTGCTTGTCTTTGCTGTGGTGTTGCTTTGTTCCTTTAGCCTACGACAAAAAAAGAGAAAAAAAAAAAAGCCTGGATGTGATTTGTTCTGCATATCACTGATGCATTTTTCACCAGTTCCTCTAAAAACACCGTGTTCCTCGACATTAAAAAGCAATTTAGCACTCCTAGGATTAAAAGCGCATGTTAAATTGAAGGCTACACTTGGCGTGGGCATGAAAAATTGAGTGGCTCCTTATATTAACCAGGGCGAGCGCTGCGCAGCGTTTAGCTCCAACAAATGGAATCTTTTAGCATCACTAATTCATCCACTGGAACGCTGCCGTCCACATGTTAGCGTCAGGCTTCTGGAATATAAGCATTAACTGGCTGGTGTGTGAAGAGCAGGTGGAGGCCTGTCAGCAGGACGTTCTTCACTTAGTTCTACTGTAATGGAATTATATTGTGTCTTAACATTGAATTACTTTCCTTATTCTTTGAATCATCTTTGTCTTTGAAAATCACAGTGCTTAACCCAGGACATGTCTCATCCTGTAACCATTTGGGGGTCTAGTCATCACACCTATCCAGACTGTATTGTATCTTAACATTGTATTATTTTGTTTATTCATCTTTGTCTTTGCAAATCACATCTGCACCTATCCAGACTCTGTCTCATCCTAAACCCAGATGGGGGTCTAGTTTTCACACCCATCCAGACTCTGCGTCTCCTTCGTTGCAAGTTGGGGGTCTGGTTTTGACACCTACCCAAATCCTTGTGTTTCCTGTGATTGGCCAGTTGGTATCTGTATAAGTACCTGTGTATCTTTCTGTTGGGCAGAGATCTCTCCACACACATGCTGTCATGTGTGTGTGCTGTCTTGAACAAAACTCATTACAATTATTTTTCTAAATATTATTCTGATTCCAGCTTCGTTCTTAATTTAACTGAAATTATTCCACAACACTACTTTCAGTCACTGTTGATAATTTACGGACTTTGTCGCTAGACTCAGCGACATTTGCTCGTCTGTGGCGAGTAAAAAAATAAATCATCTAGCGACTTTTGAGCTTTGGTTGACCTGGATAAAAAAAAATACTGAAATATATTTCATTAATCTCATCCAATATGTTCAAAGTTCAGTTTTAAGAAAAACTTAATCTAACATGGTCACTGTCCGTCCGTCTGTCCGTCATCCATGTTCAATTCAATTCAATTCAATTTTATTTATAAAGCCCTAAATCACAACAAAGTCGTCTCAGAGGGCTTTACAAAAACACAATCAACTACAGAGATACATGAAAAGTCCCAAGCATCCCCTGTCCTTAGACCCTCCCCCTGTCCTTAGACCCTCCCCCTGTCCTTAGACCCTCCCCCTGTCCTTAGACCCTCCCCCTGTCCTTAGACCCTCCCTCTGTCCTTAGACCCTCCCCCTGTCCTTAGACCCTCCCTCTGTCCTTAGACCCTCCCCCTGTCCTTAGACCCTCCCTCTGTCCTTAGACCCTCCCCCTGTCCTTAGACCCTCCCCCTGTCCTTAGACCCTCCCCCTGTCCTTAGACCCTCCCCCTATCCTTAGACCCTCCCCCTGTCCTTAGACCCTCCCTCTGTCCTTAGACCTCCCCCTGTCCTTAGACCCTCCCTCTGTCCTTAGACCCTCCCCCTGTCCTTAGACCCTCCCCCTGTCCTTAGACCCTCCCCCTGTCCTTAGACCCTCCTTCTCAGCAGAAAAAACTTCCAAACCCAGTGGGAAAAAGAAGAAATGTTGAGGAGAACCACATTGAAGGACAGATCCACTCCCATGGACGGACAGACTATAGATGAACGTCCATGTAATGTTCTTTCCTATTTGGTTTAGTTTGTCAGTTGTTTACTTGTTTAGTTCATTTGTCATACATGTTGCTGTTCATGTCCATTTTTCCCTTTTCCCAGAAAAACAAACAAAATCCAGAATATTTTGGGTTAACGTGACCTCTGACCTGGTTAAAGAAGGAGGCGTGAGCGTTGGCAGATCACAGTGGATCCATTTGTTTAAGTTGGCTCCCATTCCAAAATGTCCTCAAACATTCCCCGCCGCCGCTGGGAGACAAAAGCATGGGCGCTTTAGTGGACCGTGGCCCCACTTAAACAGAATGATGGATGCTAATGATGCCCATAATTACCGTCTCTAAAATGGTGATAATTACAATTCTTTTATAGCTCTTTATCCGCAGCCAATCTTGATAATGATGGTAGGAGTGATAAACAGTGATTGTCAGTGTTTGACCTTTGAAAGCACTGACATGAACTGACTCCGGCTCCGTGTTCTACACATATTGTGTTGTACGCTCATTTATTTTTTTTTACTTTTCTGATTAAGTCCTAGAAGGACAGGAACAGAGCGTCCACCACCTCCACCAAGGACGACAGCCCGTTCTCCTTCAACAGTATCATCAAACCACACTTATTATCCCTGTTTGCCAGGTTGGTTAAAAGGGTTCATCATTAGCCCTCGTAGTCATAACGTAGTAAAAGCTCATAATCTAATAAAAGCTTAAAGGGATTATCAAAAGTAAAAATCTGTTTAGCTCATTTTTTAGATGATTGGGAGTGCATACATATGATCAACATCAAAATCACACCATTTTTTAGTACTAGGCTACAAAAATTACACTAAAACGTACAAAAATTATCGGAAAATACACAAAAATTACACTAAAATGCACGAAAATGACACTGAAATGTATTAAAGAATACACTAAAATTCACAAAAATACATAAAAAGCACTAAAATTACACTATAATACACAAAAATGTACACTAAAATGCACAAAAATGACACTGAAATGTATTAAAGATTACACTAAAATGTTAAAAAATACATTAAAATGCAGTAAAAATTACACTATAATGCCCAAAAATGACACTAAAATGCACTAAAATCATTTTAAAATACACAACAATCACAATAAATGCACAAAAATTACATCAAGCACATATTTCACATTGATTTCTCACATTTTGCGTTGATGATGCAATATTTGGTAACACTTTACAATAAGGGTACATGAATCATGTTGGAATCATGGTCTGATTCATGATGAATTAACATATGACTCATGTATGTACTAATGATTAATATATCATGAGTCATGAAAGGATTCCTGTTGGAATCATGATGACTCATGATGAGTCACTATTAATATATCATGAATTAACACTGCTGTTAATTCATGTTGTTAATATATCATGTATTAGCACGGCTGATAGCTATCAATCAAATTATATATGAATCAGACTTTAGTGAAGGGTGCATGAGTAATGATGGAGTAATATCTGATTTATGGTGAATTAAAACTAGGACGGGGTCTTCCAACCTTCATATCCGTCACCTGCTGGCCGTGGTCTACTTACCCCTCTGCTGGACTCAGCCCCTGGTCTACTGTTTTCCATAAGTCATATTCATGATGAATTAACTTATTACTTAGCAAAATCTTTTGAGTCACTATAGGAGTCATGATATATTAATGATTAACATATGATGAATTAATGTATGAACAAGACATATTCCTACTGTGTTAATACATACTCTGAAAATAATTCATGTCTGACTCATGATAAGTTGCCCCTTATTCTGCAGTCATGACATTATCATGATTACTACACCATGAGTTAATGTATGAACAAGCATATTCATGATGAATTAACATATTACTTAGCTAAATCTTTTGAGTCACCATATGAGTCATGGTATATTAATGATTAACATACCATTAATTAATGTATAAAGATGTGATATTCAGAATGTGTTAATATATACTTAGAGAAGAAATTATGATTAAAGTTTTCTTTGCCTCTTATTGTAAAGTCATGACATCACAATCATAACTATACTATTAACCAGTGTGTAATATACTATTACAATACAAATGATCTATATAAACCAAGTGAAATCACAGCATTGTGTATTTTCCGAATGTCATCAATACAACCAAAATACCAGATTGGGTACAACAACATTTTAATAACCAAAAATATCCAAAGGCAGATCACAGAGAGAGAGAGAGAGAAAGAGAGAGAGAGAGAGAGAGAGAGAGAGAGAGAGAGAGAGAAAGAGAGAGAGAGAGAGAGAGAGAGAGAGAAAGAGAGAGAGAGAAATGAAAAGTCATTCTCCACAGTACACAGATGCATTGTCCTGCATGAAAAAAGTTAAAAAGTGCCCAAAAGTCAAGTCAAAATCTGCCTTGTTCAGAGAGACAACCAGAAGGAGGTTTTCCTGCCGCCTTCTCCGCAACCAGCTGTTTCTGGCGATCACGCACTCCTAATATGCCGAATACCCACTTTTTCTGTCGGCATGTTGCTGCAGCCCTTCTGTGGTGATACTGTAAAACACAAAAAGCAAAAATGGCAGACTCATGGTGAGGACAAGGGGGAGTTTGTTAAAAAAAAAAAAAAGTTTGAGAACTACCACGTTAGTGTATGTGACCTTTTCTTTTTTGCAGCATATCATCAAATTAGTGTCCACCATGCCAAACAACGCCAAAGCCATCACATGGAACAAGCTCCAGCAGCACCTACTGTCCCATGCCCACACTAAACTAAATATGTGGATTAGAGATGGTCTCCACAGACACCTTTTGTACCACAAGAACAAAACCTTCACTGACAGGACACTGTGTATAATAATAATAATAATAATAATAATAATAGACTTGTCTTTTTATGTCACCAATGCTGACCTCATTTAAAATAATATAAGTGCTTGTGAAATTTGCCTTTGAGTAGTAAACAAGTGCATGCAAAATTTTAGCTTGATTTTAGCCCAGATTAAAATTTTGCCCCACTGTGAATTTCAGTTTGACACCCCTGCCCTATCCCACCAAAATACTGCCTCTGGTTCAGTTTCATCATGCAAATATTCCACTATTTTAGCCACCTTGGGTTCCATGAAAGGCACTATATAAAACTAAGTTATTATTTTCACATTGCTGTAAGAACAACAGTGTTTCGGGGAAATTGTCAGAGGTGGAAAAACTACTGAAAAATATAGTTGAATAAAATTATCTTTACTTTGTTTAAATTCTACTCAGAGTAAAAGTACACATCTAAAAATATACAAAATTAATTTATTTAAAATATAACTTGAGTACAAATTACTTCATTAAAAGTTTCAACCTGCGCAGAGATCAACCACGCATCTATGAGGTCAGATAGTCAACAAATACGTCCCATACATGATATCTAGCAACTGGAGAACATCAGGCAAATGATATGTCTACAGCCGTTTTTTTACGTTCAGAACTAATAAATTACGAGACATTACCAATTACAAAGCGGGAGGGGGCGGGAGATGGGTCTGAAATGCGGGAGAGTCCTGGGAAAAACGGGAATGTTAGCAGTTCAGTGCAAACATTTTTCAGTCCCATTGTACAGCCCACAACATGAGAATAAAGAAATTTAAACGACAATTAAAACTATTCAAACACACAAAATGCACGCAACACAAAGTGTTGAACTACGACTATCATCCCATTCCCTCGTCTACTTCCCTTGATCAGGGTAAAAATAATATAACGGCACGGCACGTTGTGCTTACATTGTGCCCCGTTGTTATACGGGGTGTTTAACACAAACAATAAATGATCCGTTTGTGATGTGATGACTTACCACCACATGCTTTCGCTAATTTTGACGTAGAATTCTTCTCTGAATCCTCCTCCATGATATCTTCAACGTTCACTTCCGGGGTCAAAATGTTCCGCCCAAATGTATTTTCCCCCACTATCAATATTGTACTCAGTAATGTGAGGGGTTTAAAATATAGCGAAGTAAAATACTTGCATCAAAATGTAATTGAGTAAAAGTAAAAATTGTACATTTAACAAACCACTCTAAAAATTACAAGTTAAAACAACCATGACCCCGGAAGTGAACGTCAGTTGCGTGACCTTGTCTTGCTAGCAACCTTTCTGAAGTTGAAGATATCATGGACGAGGATTCCGAGAAGGATTCTACGTCAAATTAGCGAAAGCATGTGGCGGTAAGTTAACACACGTGCCTTGTCCCTCACATTACAAACGGGTAATTTATTGTTTGTTTTAAACACCCCGCATAACAACCTTCCCATGTAAGCACAACGTGCCGTCATATTATTTTTACTCTGATCAAGGGAAGTAGACGAGAGGAATGGGATGATAGTCGTAGTTCAAAAGAATGTATTTTAAACAGTTGGACCCAATGTGGACATTTTTAATTTTAGGATCCTGTGGGCACTTTGTGTTGCGTGCATTTTGTGTGTTTGAATAGTTTTAATTGTCGTTTAAATTTCTTTATTCTCATGTTGTGGGCTGTACAATGGGACTGAAAAATGTTTGCACTGAACTGCTAACATTCCCGTTTTTCCCAGGACTCTCCCGTATTTCAGATCCATCTCCCGCCCCCTCCCGCTTTGTAATTTGTGCCGGTAATCTCTCATAATTTATTAGTTCTGAACGTCAAAAACAAACTCCGTGGACATATCATTTGGCTGATGTTCTCCAGTTGCTAGAATTATGGAACATAATTTGTTGACTATCTGACCTCATAGATGCGTGGTTGATCTCTGCGCAGGTTGAAACTTTTAATGAAGTAACCTGTACTCAAGTTATATTTTAAATGAAGTAATTTTGTATATTTTTAGATGTGTACTTTTACTCTGAGTAGAATTTAAACAAAGTAAAGATAATTTTATTCAACTATATTTTTCAGTAGTTTTTCCACCTCTGACAATTTCCCCGAAACACTGTTGTTCTTACAGAAATGTGAAAATAATAACTTAGTTTTATATGGTGCCTTTCATGGAACCCAAGGTGGCTAAAATAGTGAATATTTGCATGATGAAACTGAACCAGAGGCAGTATTTTGGTGGGATAGGGCAGGGGTGTCAAACTGAAATTCACAGTGGGGCAAAATTTTAATCTGGGCTAAAATCAAGCTAAAATTTTGCATGCACTTGTTTACTACTCAAAGGCAAATTTCACAAGCACTTATATTATTTTAAATGAGGTCAGCATTGGTGACATAAAAAGACAAGTCTATTATTATTATTATTATTATTATTATTATTATTATACACAGTGTCCTGTCAGTGAAGGTTTTGTTCTTGTGGTACAAAAGGTGGCTGTGGAGACCATCTCTAATCCACATATTTAGTTTAGTGTGGGCATGGGACAGTAGGTGCTGCTGGAGCTTGTTCCATGTGATGGCTTTGGCGTTGTTTGGCATGGTGGACACTAATTTGATGATATGCTGCAAAAAAGAAAAGGTCACATACACTAACGTGGTAGTTCTCAAACTTTTTTTTTTTTAACAAACTCCCCCTTGTCCTCACCATGAGTCTGCCATTTTTGCTTTTTGTGTTTTACAGTATCACCGCGGAAGGGCTGCAGCAACATGCCGACAGAAAAAGTGGGTATTCGGCATATTAGGAGTGTGTGATCGCCAGAAACGGCTGGTTGCGGAGAAGGCGGCAGGAAAACCTCCTTCTGGTTGTCTCTCTGAACAAGGCAGATTTTGACTTGACTTTTGGGCACTTTTTAACTTTTTTCATGCAGGACAATGCATCTGTGTACTGTGGAGAATGACTTTTCATTTCTCTCTCTCTCTCTCTCTCTTTCTTTCTCTCTCTCTCTCTCTCTCTCTCTCTCTCTCTCTCTCTCTCTCTCTCTCTCTCTCTCTCTCTCTCTCTCTCCTCTCTCTCTCTCTCTCTCTCTCTCTCTCTCTCTCTCTCTCTCTCTTTCTCTCTCTCTCTCTCTGTGATCTGCCTTTGGATATTTTTGGTTATTAAAATGTTGTTGTACCCAATCTGGTATTTTGGTTGTATTGATGACATTCGGAAAATACACAATGCTGTGATTTCACTTGGTTTATATAGATCATTTGTATTGTAATAGTATATTACACACTGGTTAATAGTATAGTTATGATTGTGATGTCATGACTTTACAATAAGAGGCAAAGAAAACTTTAATCATAATTTCTTCTCTAAGTATATATTAACACATTCTGAATATCACATCTTTATACATTAATTAATGGTATGTTAATCATTAATATACCATGACTCATATGGTGACTCAAAAGATTTTGCTAAGTAATACGTTAATTCATCATGAATATCTCTTGTTCATACATTAACTCATGGTGTAGTAATCATGATAATGTCATGACTGCAGAAGAAGGGGCAACTTATCATGAGTCAGACATGAATTATTTTCAGAGTATGTATTAACACAGTAGGAATATGTCTTGTTCATACATTAATTCATCATATGTTAATCATTAATATATCATGACTCCTATAGTGACTCAAAAGATTTTGCTAAGTAATAAGTTAATTCATCATGAATATGACTTATGGAAAACACAGTAGACCAGGGGCTGAGTCCAGCAGAGGGGTAAGTAGACCACGGCCAGCAGGTGACGGATATGAAGGTTGGAAGACCCCGTCCTAGTTTTAATTCACCATAAATCAGATATTACTCCATCATTACTCATGCACCCTTCACTAAAGTCTGATTCATATATAATTTGATTGATAGCTATCAGCCGTGCTAATACATGATATATTAACAACATGAATTAACAGCAGTGTTAATTCATGATATATTAACAACATGAATTAACAGCAGTGTTAATTCATGATATATTAACAGCATTAATTAACAGCAGTGTTAATTCATGATATATTAATAGTGACTCATCATGAGTCATCATGATTCCAACAGGAATCCTTTCATGACTCATGATATATTAATCATTAGTACATACATGAGTCATATGTTAATTCATCATGAATCAGACCATCATTCCAACATGATTCATGTACCCTTATTGTAAAGTGTTACCAAATATTTCGCCTTGAATAACTGAATAATTCCTCTGATGTGTGAACCTCTATATTTGGCGTTGATGATGATGATGATGATGATGATGATGATGATGATGATGATGATGATGACACACATATTCGTTTGTTGATTCCTACAGTTGATTGTAATTTTCACACTTTTCACTGTTATTATTTTACAGGTGTGGTCCTTTTTCAGATCATACTGGGCTAAAGGGGCCCCCCAACTAAAATGAGGGTAACGCCCCTGCTCTGAGGCGTCACAAACGGACCCTTTTCTTGACGGTCCTCGAAGCGCTTTACAATACATTACATTCCAGCTTTTAGACAAACGCACTAATGTGTGGGAACAAGGTGGAGTTCAGTGGTGCGTTCAAGGACACTTGAGGCAGTGAAGAGGAGGTTTTACTGTTAATGATGTAAACACAAGGAACCTGCATTCACTTACAACACTGGTTTTCAACCTTGGGATCGTCTGGAATTCAAATGGAGTTGTCTGGAATTTCTAGTAACCGATAAAAAACATCAAATAAAAATAAATTAAAAATCACCCAATCATGTGACTGTACGATACAAGTCTTCCACCAGCTTGGACACTGTCGCCGTCAGGAAACAAAGAATGGAGACTTTTTTTCACCTCATTTTAATTCTTATGTTTGTTCAGTTTGTAAAGTTTTTACTCTTTTTTTAAACATTTGTTTAAACGTCTTCTGTCTGTCTATAATTTTTTTTGGTCTATTTTTTTTCAGTTTTTATTAATTTTCTGTCATTCTTCATACATTTTTCCTGTTTATGTTTGTCCATTTTCCCTTATTTTGTACATTTTGGACTCATTTTTAAGAATCCTTCCATCTCTCAATCTATGTTTATTTTCTAATTTTTTTGCCTATTTTTTTTAAAAAAATCCTAAATTTCTTTTTTTTTACTCATTTTTAAAATATATTTGATCACCGATCTACAGTATTTGTCTGTCTGTCTGTCTGTCTATAATCATCATCCATTTTCTTGCCTATTTTGTTAAATTTGTATTAATGTTCTCAAATTTTTTGTGATGACAGTAGTTTTCCCTCAGTCCAGACTGTCAGTAGTTTTCCCTCAGTACAGACTGTCAGTACTTTTCCCTCAGTACAGACTGTCAGTGCTTTTCCCTCAGTACAGACTGTCAGTACTTTTCCCTCAGTACAGGCTGTCAGTACTTTTCCCTCAGTACAGACTGTCAGTACTTTTCCCTCAGTACAGACTGTCAGTACTTTTCCCTCAGTCCAGACTGTCAGTACTTTTCCCTCAGTCCAGACTGTCAGTACTTTTCCCTCAGTACAGACTGTCAGTACTTTTCCCTCAGTACAGACTGTCAGTACTTTTCCCTCAGTCCAGACTGTCAGTACTTTTCCCTCAGTACAGACTGTCAGTACTTTTCCCTCAGTACAGACTGTCAGTACTTTTCCCTCAGTACAGACTGTCAGTACTTTTCCCTCAGTACAGACTGTCAGTACTTTTCCTTCCTCTACTAAACAGCCTGTCAGTCATAGCCGTCGTCATGGTAACCTCTGTCTGCTGTGACCTGCAGGTCCAGGCCTGTTTCTTTTGTCACAGATTTCACCAAATTTCCCATAATGCATCAGGTGGATTTTATTGTCCAGCGGCTTCAGTAATGATGGAAAATTAAACCGTTCCCTCTATGTCTGATGAAGACTCTGATGAGACCTTCATCAAAGAGGAGGGAGGTGCAGTAGATAACTATCTGTCTGTCAAAAAATATACTAAAACGGAACAAAAATATGTTGAAATGCACAAAGAATAGAGTAAAATGCATTAAAAGTACACTAAAATTGACAAAAATATACTAAAATGCACCAAGAATGCACTAAAATGGACTAAAAATATGTTAAAATGGACATTGAACGAACATGAGCTGCAGTAATATATGAGTGCGTTGATAAGAACTGTACAAATATTTCCCTGTTCATAAAGTATATCCTTTAAAATTAAGAGTTTTTGCTCCTGTTCGTTTATTCTCTAAAGTAAAGACTGAGGCAGATAATCAGCTCACACCAAATAATGATAGAAACTTTAGAATTATCTGTGTCGGTGTAATAAATGAGTAGTTACTGGTAACATGCAGATTGTGTGTTTCCATTTAAAGTCAACCCTCCTGTGCATCGTTCTCATTCCTCTCCTAAAAAAACAAAAAAACAAAAAACAAAAATGGTTCTATTCAAACAAGGAAATAGAAGAAGCTCGATCCCGGACACATGATAGAAGAAGGTCCAGTTAAAAACACATCAGCTCCAGGTCACCAGTAAAGTTATGTTTGATACGAAGTCCATTTATTTACAGGATGTTTAATCTGGTC
>CM035796.1:47691452-47701452 GCA_020466265.1 Siphamia tubifer
TATGGACCAAAAAATGCACTAAAATGGACCAAAAATGCACTAAAATGGACCAAAAATACACTAAAATTGACCAAAAAAATGCACTAAAATGGACCAAAAATACACTCAAATGGACCAAAAAATGCACTAAAATGGACCAAAAAATGACACTAAAAGGACCAAAATACACTAAAAGCACTTATCTGAACCGACAACTCACAAAACAAATGCTTCGTTTACTTCGTTTACAAGCAGAATAAATATTAATTGGAATTAAAGCCATTTCCTTCGAGCCTTGTAAACTATTCCCACGGGATGAACTCGTCACAAATTAACAGTTGGTTTCTCATCTGAGAATGTTTTTAACACTTGTTTTTAACACTTTGTTTGAATGTTTCACCACTGTGCAAATACAAAAGTACGTTGACTAAACGTGTTCGAGGACCACGATGCCAAGACTGAGGCAGTTGTTCCAATAAAACAACACTTTTTATGCTGATGAAGCTTCATTTAGTGTGAAAGTCTGTTTGTCTTTAGGATCAAACTGAGTGACCTTCTTTTTCTTTTTCTCACATTTGAGAAAAAAGTATTTTTTAATTTTATTTTGTTTGTCCTGTTATAGAGACACCATCAGCACTGGTGCACAACTTACATCTAAACTGTCATCTATTACACATGACTTTCTTCTGTTATTACAGAAGACAGACTTTCTTCTGTTATTACATATAAAACCATTAATGGGTATGGGCCCCTCTTATCTTAAAGATGATCTGGTTCCATACCAACCCAATAGAACCCTTCGTTCTCAGAATGCAGGTTTACTGAAAGTTCCTAGGGTTTCTAAAAGTACAGTAGGAGCTAGAGCCTTTAGTTATCAGGCCCCTGTCTTATGGAATCAGCTTCCCTTTAATATTAAAAACGCCGAAACAGTCCTCTACATTTAAATTAGGCTTAAAACATTCCTGTTTGAGAAAGACTATGGTCAGGTTAGTTAAAAATGATGTGACTCATATATCATGTATACATGATGTATGAGTCACAGTTCAGTCTAGGCTGCCCTAGGAGTTAGAATGCTGGGGGAAGTACAGACACTGAGTTCTTTCTTCTCTTTCTCTTCCTCACATCTGTTTCTGTAATTTTTTATAACATATCTTTCTTACCAAGTCTGTTCATGACTAGTCACCTGGTGTCCCCTTTCCCCCCTCCCCCCCTGGGGGGAGTGGTGGCTCTCCTGACAGTGCCTGCACGGGAGCCATGGACGACAGGATCTGCAGTATCTCGCCTGTGCTGACCTGTGACCCCGGACCACCGCCCCTGCCTGTCTGGACCAGCCCCCCTTCCTGCATTTATACATGGACGTTCATCTATAGCCTGTCCGTCCATGGGAGTGGATCTGTCCTTCAATGTGGTTCTCCTCAAGGTTTCTTCTTTTTCCCACTGGGTTTGGAAGTTTTTTTCTGCTGAGAAGGAGGGTCTAAGGACAGGGGGAGGGTCTAAGGACAGGGGATGCCTGGACTTTTCATGTATTTCTGTAGTTGATTATGTTTTTGTAAAGCCCTCTGAGACGACGTTGTTGTGATTTAGGGCTTTATAAATAAAATTGAATTGAATTGAATTATTTCAAAGTATATTCCTTACATTGCTATATTACCGTCTCAGAATTGTAATGCATTACTTGACTCAGTTACATAGAGACTATTGTCTTAAAGGGATTATGCAGAGTAAAAATAAATAGAAATGCAGAAAACCTACACTAAAATGCATTAAAAGTGATACTAAAACACATATAGACAGATATACTACTGTGGGTATAGTCACATAAAGTGTTGGTATGGTATCGGGAAGTAAGTCACTGGTATGGAACATGACGACTGTTACTGCACACGCCGCTCTGAAAAAAAAAAACTCCAGGAGAATCTCCAGAAATAAACAAACTGAAGTGTTTAATGTCACACCTTTGGCTCCTGAAGACTGAAAAACAAGACTTGCAATGAAAGTACACTAAAAATGACTAAAGAATATACTAAAGTGCACTAAAGATACTAAAATATGTTAAAATGCACTAAGAATAGAGTAAAATCTACTAAAATACACTAAATTGGTGGTGGTATGAAACATGTTACTGCACACGTTGCTCTGAAAAGCCACATTTAACTCCAGGAGAATCTCCAGAAATAAACAGACTGAAGCGTTTAGCGTCACACCTTTGGCTCCTGAAGACTGAAAAACAAGACTTGTTTTAATCAACACTGTCACCTCTGGAACCACTTCTAACACCTTTAGTTGTTTAGTTGTGCGATGGTTTCAATAGTTTCCTGAACTGACGGGGGGTGAAGTTACGAAACAGTGTGTTCATTCATCAGAACGCTGCTGAGCACCACTTCACTGTAATGCACTTGTGAGCCCAGAGCGTGAAGAGGCTGGAGTTGATGTCGGCCACAAAAGAAATACCGACAAACACAACTGCCATAGTGTCGACGAAAATGTTGACAAGGACGGGGCGGCTGAAAACACCACAAACACCACTCTAGGTACAGATGTAATTACTGTTCAGTCTGCCTTTAGAAAACACAACGAGCAGAAAAAAACTGCTTTTATTGAACACTAGTAACTGTCTGTTCCACAGCGTTTACACCCACGGTTCTTAAACTGGGGTCCGCGGACCCCTAGGGGACGTGGCGCATGTCCAGGGGGTACGCGAAATTATTCACGGTTTTGGTTTTTTTGTTTGGGTTTTTTTTTGGTTTTTTTTTGCTGTTTTATTTTGAAATGCGGAAATTTTATTTTGTAGCGAGCGGGCGGAAGTAACAGCGCTGTTTGATGCCAGTTTGACTAAATTGAGACGGAGCGGGTCACAGGCTATTTTTAGCCACCCTGCAGCGAACATGGATCGATTTTTGTGTCCGCCAAGTTCCTCAAGAAGTGGTAAAAGAAATGACAATGAAAATGACAATGACAAAAACAAACGCCCTAACCCTAAAAGAGAAAGTACATTGATAGTTATATTGAGTTTGACAAGCTCATCCCTCTCATTAAGTCTGTCTGTCTGTCTGTCTGTCTGTCTGTCTGTCTGTCTGTCTGTCTGTCTGTCTGTCACACACACACACACACACACACACACACACACACACACACACGGTTTTGTGTGTCTTTTGTTCCGTTTATTATTTTAAAATTATTTAAAATTGTTGTTTCTGAAGTGTTCATTTATATTATAATACCTGAAAATGTGGCTGGTTTGCACAAAAGCACTATTAAAAAAGGTTATCATTGTTTCATAATAATCATTGTTGAAGTGGTTTTTTATCATTTTCAGTATCGCGAGGATGAGGGGGGACATGGAAAAATGTCACCCCTCCAAGGGGGACCTGGGCCAAAAAAGTTTGACAACCCCTGGTTTACACGACCATCGCTCAGTGTTTTACTGACGCTGTTCTTCCACTAGTTGAACTGTTAAAACTAATTTATACCTTCAGTTAATTACGGAAACAGACGTTTTCATCCGGTTCCAGAGGTGGTTCCACTCGTCAGTTTGTCCGTTGGTCAAGAGTTATCAATCCAGTGAACTCTGGGCCAAACAGACGAATACCACAGGGAATTATGGGGGCAGTAGAGAGGACGAAGGAGGTTCCCACGAGGACTTTAAGGTATAAATGAGGCTTAACCCAAGGAGACGGTGGAAGGTTATCAGCAGTCATCCTGAAGTACTGCAAAGGTTTCTCATCCATCTGACTCATCGGTAGAACCAACGACACCAACTCACCACCACTGGACTCACACTCCACCGTCTCCTGCGTCTATTTCTGCTCAGTTTTTCTTGCCTCCACAGTAAATACATCTAAATCACTATTTCAGTAGATGCCATGTTTCTTGAACCCTTGACAATGCGACTCGTTAGCGCCCCTAGAGGATTTCAAACACAACATCTATAATACAGACGGAGGCATAAATAAGTGCGTCCTAAATGCCAAATATGTACATCGTCATAGCAACCAGACCAGGAGCATGTGCAGAACGACAGGAATAATGTTGCAGAAGAATAAAGTGTTTCCATGTCAGAGGAATTATTGAATGAACCTTTATTCTGAAAGAGGAATGAACCTTTATTCTGAAAGAGGAATGAACCTTTATTCTGAATCAAACAGAACTTAAAATATCTTACGTACACAGGGCCGTTAGCAAAAGTCTTAGGTGTTTTATCCAGTTTTTTTTGTGCATCAACAATGCGAAATACGCATGAACCATGCGAAATATGTCCGTGAACAATGCAAAATATGTGCGTCAACAATGTGAAATATGTGCGTCAACAATGTGAAATATGTGCGTCGACAATCTGAAATATGTGCATCAACAACACGAAATATCTGCATCAACAATGTCAAATATGTGCGTCAACAATGCGAAATACGCATCAACCATGCGAAATATGTCCGTGAACAATGCAAAATATGTGCGTCAACAATGTGAAATATGTGCGTCGACAATGCGAAATATGTGCATCAACAACACGAAATATCTGCATCAACAATGTGAAATATGTGCGTCAACAATGCGAAATGTTTGATTCAACAATGTGAAATATGTGCATCAACAATGCGAAATATCTGCATCAACAATGTGAAATATATCATCAACAATGCGAAATATCTGTGTTAACAATGCAAAATATGTGAGTCAACAATACGAAATGTGTTTCAAAATATTGCATCAATAATGCGAAATATATGCGTTGTCAATCCAAAATATGTTAGTCAATAATGCGAAATATGTACAACAACAATGCAAAATATTTTAGTCAACAATGCAAAATAAGTGCAAAATTAAGGCTAACTATGTTCGTCATCAACAATGCAAAATATGGGCATCAACAACGCGAAATATGTCTGTCAACAATGCAAAATATGTGCGTCAACAATGTGAAATATGTGCGTCAACAAATGCGAAATATGTGTCAACATGTGAAATATGTGCATTGACAATGCGAAATATCTGCATCAACAATGTGAAATATGTCACCAACAATGCGAAATATCTGTGTCAACAATGCGAAATATCTGTGTCAACAATGCAAAATATGTGCGTCAACAAATGCGAAATATGTGTCAACATGTGAAATATCTGCATCAACAATGTGAAATATATCACCAACAATGCGAAATATCTGTGTCAACAATGCGAAATATCTGTGTCAACAATGCAAAATATGTGCGTCAACAATGCGAAATATGTGCGTCAACAAATGCGAAATATGTGTCAACATGTGAAATATGTGCATTGACAATGCGAAATATCTGCATCAACAATGTGAAATATATCACCAACAATGCGAAATATCTGTGTCAACAATGCAAAATATGTGCGTCAACAATGCGAAATATGTGCGTCAACAAATGCGAAATATGTGTCAACATGTGAAATATGTGCATTGACAATGCGAAATATCTGCATCAACAATGTGAAATATATCACCAACAATGCGAAATATCTGTGTCAACAATGGAAAATATGTGCGTCAACAATGCGAAATATGTGCCTCAACAAATGCGAAATATGTGTCAACATGTGAAATATGTGCATTGACAATGCGAAATATCTGCATCAACAATGTGAAATATATCACCAACAATGCGAAATATCTGTGTCAACAATGCAAAATATGTGCATCAACAGTGCAAAATATGTGCGTCACAATACGAAATGTGTATCTCAAAATATTGCATCAATAATGCGAAATATATGCGTTTTCAATCCAAAATATGTGTTGTTAGTGCGAAATCTGTGCATCAACAATCCAAAATATGTGAGTCAATGATGCGAAATATGCACGACAACAATGCAAAATATTTTGTCAACAATGCGAAATACGTGCAAAATTAAGGCTAACTATGTGCGTCATCAACAATGCGAAATATGTGCCACAAGAATGTAAAATATTGCATCAGTAATGAAAATATATGCATTGTCAATGCGAAATATGTGTGTCAATAATGCAAAATATTTTCATCAACCATATGAAATAAGTGCATAGGTTACATGGTTCATCTGAAAGAGGAATGAACCTTTATTCTGGATTAAACAGGAATATAAACTCTCATATAAACAGGGCTAATCAGTCCCAGTCTTGTTTGTGTCAATACTGTTCAGAACCGGAGTGTCTGTCTGTCTGTCTGTCTGTCTGTCTGTCTGTCTGTCTGTCTGTCTGCCTGTCTGCCTGTCTGCCTGTCTGCCTGTCTGCCTGTCTGTCTGTCTGTCTGTCTGTCTGCCTGTCTGTCTGTCTGTCTGCCTGTCTGTCCAACAGGTGACACATGTCTGCTCTGACCTGAGCACATTCCAAACAGCAGCTGGTAACGGCTTTACCCATGTGGTCCAAGGAAAACATAAATATGGAACATGTTATGGGGCAGTGGATTCAGACTGGGTCGTCCCTCATGGGCAGAACATCTGCGACAGAGCAAAACAAAACTCTACCAACAAACAGCTGAAAAACAACCAGTATTTACAGACTTCAAACACAGGCCATGCTCTTTAGCTCTGCTGGTCTACGTTTAAAGAGTATGTTTACACAAACCCGGGTATTTTTGAAATGCATTATGCTCCATTTAAAAAAAAAAAAAAAAAAAAAAAAGACAGCAGGGTTTTTTTTTTTATTTTATTTTTTTTATTTACGTTCATATTGATCCACATAAATACATTGTCTAGAGCTATTAAACCACACCTGGCTGGTCGGTGGTAATGTTTAGACAAATGACAATTCCACACCAGCCAATCAGAAGCCTCATCAAGAATAACTGATACTCCTACTTCCTGTTCCATTCATGAAATTCACCTACATTAGAACACATTATATTAGCACATCAGTGTGGAAGAGTGTTAGAACACACTATATACAAGTGTACAGTACGCACACATTTACATTTATGTACAGTATTTACGGTACTGTATTTATGGTACTGTATTTATGGTACTGTATTTATGGTACTGTATTTATGGTACTGTATTTATGGTACTGTATTTATGGTACTGTATTTATGGTACTGTATTTATGGTACTGTATTTATGGTACTGTATTTACGTTTTGGGGGTTTTGTTTCGTAACCTGAATTTTCTTTCATATTCAGAGAGGAAAATTTTATGTAAAGGCGTTTCGTAACTTGCATTATTCATCAGTTTCGTAAATTGAGGTATTACTGTATTTGCCCCAAAAAAACATTATTGAGAAAAATGCTGTAGTTGCAGTTGGAGAGGAAAAAGCTCCGTCTTTTACCCTAGTCACGCTAGCCCCTCCTAGTGGCAGCAATCTAATGTTCTATCGTAGTAGTCTAGTTTTGCTCAATGTAACTTTTGGTGACGCTGGGATGATTGGGAGAGAAACAAGTGTAAACAACCATAGAAGAAGAACAACAACAGGTGTAGATTTACTTTTATCACAGATGAGTGAAAAATGTGAGATGTTTAGTCATTCCTAACTTTCTCCAGACTCCTCCGTCAACTTTCAGGCGCTCTAACTACGTCATCCTAAAGATTACACTGATTGGTTGTAGTACCGTCCTATTACATACAGAGGATTTGAAAGACAACCTTTTAGCCCCGCCTCTCCTGACTATGAAGCACCACTAGACCCATACATGGAATGAATAGGTATAGCACTGCTAGGGTACATGTTTGTACAATGAACATTTCAAGTTTTACAATGCACTCTTTAACAATCACAACCATTGAGATTGAGATTTCCAGGGCCAACACTTCAAATTATCAGACAATCTAGGGTCTAAAGACGTTAGATCCACTCACTCACTGTCACCCTATTCGCCTTGGCGGTGGTTTCACGTCTCTGACGGTCTTGTTTTGACCATTAGTTTAGAAAATACGAAATGGAAGACGCCTTTTTTGTTGTTGTTTTGAACACTCGCCTACCAACTTTGATTTGTTAAAATAAATATATTGAATTTGTTATTTTTTTTTGGTCCTGACTTTTGTAATTGGGAGTTGGGAGACCAGTCTGAGCAACCTTTTCTGTACGTCCTGGTTTAAACCCCTGGACTGGGACGGAACAATCCACACAAGCCGTCAGTACAGCCCTTATTTTCAAGGCAAGAGAAAGCAGAGAATTTCAAGTCAGTATTCCCTGGTAGCGGCAGTAAAGAAAAGAAAAGAGTAGCTCCAGCATTGTTTTTTTGCAGACAGAAGTTGGAGTCAGGGGGGAGGTGCCGATTCGGGAGTTTCACATCGTTAGGGCTTGAAATAATGACGGCAAAATCTCTGAGCGGAAATGATTTGATTAGTGTTTTCAGGTCTAAAAAGGAACCTGGATGCGTACCAAATGACTGTGGAGAGGGAAGGTGCGACAGAGCTCTTAATTGCTGGAACTGCACCTAGAGACTGGATGATTTGTGACATCTTATCCGGTGCTCTGCGCTAACACTAATAACTGTTAATTAACTGTAGAAAGGATGCCGGAGGAGGAAGCAGGGGAGGGAAAACACGGGCATACACGCGTGGCCTCGTGTGTTCTCCAGATTAAAGGAAAAAAACGTCTCCGGGGGACGTGTTGGAGATGGAGATTTCGCAGAGGTCAGGGTGCTCGGTGCTCTGTAATGCTAATGGGCATCAACGGAGCCACCGCTGCTATCAAACGGGAAGAAATAACCGTCATCCCGTTATTGTTTTCAGATTGATCCGGCTGTGTAAATCTGTTAGCTCTAATTGGTCCACCAAGACAGAAAACAAAGTCAATGTTCCATTCCAAGGCCGGACTCAATTTCCGAAGCAGATGTTCACAGATGTGTTTTTTTTTTTTTTTTTTGCCATCGGAAGCATTCGGCATTTCTAATTAAACTCTTTAGCGTGATGACAGGAGAACGCGTGGTTGTGTGTCGGTGCGATCCTCATTAAAAGCAAAGTGCCTGGTGCGACCTGACTGAGCATGTGCAGAGTTGCTGAAAAGCACAACGTCACTGAGGAAGCCAGGGCCATATTTATGATGATTAATGAAGAATCATGCCCATGCCTTGTGGGCCTGAGTGTTTGATGGATGGTTCGTATGTTTATGCATTAACACAAGTCCATTAGAGAAAATACCCAGGAATGGCTAATGGTGTCTGCAACGGTACATGTAGATGAATATGATGCCTATGAAGAAGATTACGCAAGCAGCCACTGTCAAACACAACTTTTCCAACTTATTTGGAAGTAGTCTTAAGAAGAAGAAAGTACTTTGTCATTTTACAATTGAATGAACGAAATGTGTCCTCTGCATTTAACCCATCATTTCCTTGATGCTGTTGAGGCACATGTAAGGAGTAGTGGGCACCCATGGGCGGCGCCCGGGGGTCCATCACCAGCTGCAGAATCTGACCCTAACAAACATGTTTTTGGGTGATGGGGGGGAAACTGGAGCACCCTGAGGAAACCCATCCAGACATGAGGAGAGAAACATTTTAAACTCCACAGAAAGGTCCGCATGGTCCAGGAATCCAACTCGGGTCTTCCTGCTGTGAGGCAAGAGCGCCAACAGCTCAGTCACAGTGTCGCCTTATTTTTCTTTCAAGAAAGTATTTTGGGCTGTTTACACACGGACGATAGTGACTAAAAACAACAAAATAGCACAGGAGAGGTTCTGTGCCGTACCCATCCCTGTGCACCGAGCTTATTGCAGTGAGTGTAAAAGCACCTTCAGTGTTGTTCATTTTTAAAGGGTTTAGGGGGTAGTATTGGGAGTACCCTGGTGTGTTTCTGTTCAGCTTCGTCAGCTCACACAAGGGTCTGGAAAACCACCGTAGACATTCTGTTGTCTACGGCTAAATCGTGAACGGACCAATCAGGATCACTGGGCGTGACTTTAACACTTATGACATAATCATAGCACGACCAGGGAGAATACAGGAAGACTCTCCACACAGTAGCTTTGAAAAACATGGCGGCTAGCATGGAGGAGACTGATTCTGAAATGTCAACAGTGTTGTGGAAACGACCACATATCAATTCTTAAAAGATGAACCGAAAAGTTTTGAAAGAATTTCCT